>VXBW01001741.1:33735-64482 GCA_013400375.1 Thinocorus orbignyianus
AGACGAGTCCTGAGCATGGGAGGCCTGCTTTCCCCCGGGAGGCGGCAGTGGATGGGCTGGATGCCCAACAAAATGGGATTTTTTTAAAATTTTTTTTTGTTGGTGCTGCTGGCTCGTGGACGCCATCAGGCTGTTTTAAGAGTCGACTGGACCGCAAAGCTGTTGTCCACATTTGTCGCCTTGGTCCTCTTCCCGAAGAAGAAAGAAGCTTTCTGGTTAGTAACCGTATTACTGAGCAGGATAGAACATCTGGATTTTGTACGTAAACTGTATATTCTTTAGAGAGAGAACTATTGTTCTGTTTGGGCATGGAATCCTCCTAATTAAATCCTATGTTGAATTTTCTTGCAAGAGAATTTATCATAAAAAATTGTTACACTGGACACTCAAGGTAATTTAGATATATAAAATGACTTGGATTTCTTCTAAGTAAATGGTCTAAATAATCCAATGTTAGCACAAATGTGGCATTGCACAGGGTTTTGCCAGCACTCTCTTATGCATTGTTACTACAGTAAAAGGTTAGTCAAGGTCCTTTTCCTACAAATGCCTATGTGCGTGGCTAATTTTAGCAGGAATTAAATCTGCAGAAATGCATTTTAGCATCTACATGAGTGTTTTTAGAACTGGCCACAGGGGAATACGTACTTCTATTGGGACTCTCCCCCCTCCTCTCCCATTTTCTTCAGTGCCATACTTGATTGCTTTGTTGCTTGCAGGCCTTAAAGCATAGAGTAAGGTAGAGCTAAATCCTAGTTGCTGTGCTTTGGATCTACAGAGGGATTTTTTTTTTTTCTTAATTGTTGTAAACTGTGTGAAATGCTGAAATGTGCAGCATGAAGTTACAAGTTGTTCATACATGTAAGGATAAACGACTGTATAAACATTTCCGAGTAGTCTCTGAAACGCTGCTTTTGATGTAGTGGTTATTTGAGAGCGCGTTGCTTAGCTGATTGGAAGAAGACCACCAAGCAACAGAGTGATAGGTCAGAAATGCGTTTGTTTCAGATGCGGATAAAACTAGGCCTCAGTCCTAGAGCCACAGAAAAGCAGGCCTCCATTTCAGTAGAGTAGTCTGTAGTGTATATATATACCTGCCTTTGTTCAGTGCCAATAGATGCCAAGCAGTTGGATCTTTTTTCACCAATGCATTTGAAAAATAGAGATTTCCTTTTAATTGGTGTTTTGCATAACTTTATATTATAAGTAGTAAAAATCTTCAATTTAATTAGGTTTTTTTTTTGTAGAGTGTATCTGTATGTTATAATAAACTTGATCTCTAAAACCATGATGTATGTTCTTTGCTCTTCTTAATTCTCTGCATTGACATTTCTTATTCATTTTGGTGGAAAAACTTTGTGTGAATTTTGGATGCAAAAAGTGTTATGACTGTGTGATTAGCTGTTGTAAAACAAGCCATCTTTTTAAGGAAGTTTTATCTACAACTGTTTCTTGTCATAGTTGACTCCTTTGTTTTCAATGCAAAATCAGTTCTTTTAATTAGTACAACATTTTATACTTGAGTGAAGCACTTTGGATCTCTCCCAGTTATAAGGCCTAAAATTAGTGACTGATAATTGGCAGCTAAGTATTTGGATCAGTGAAAACAGTTACCTCTGCTTAAGGGAAATAGTCAAGTGATATTAAATGGATAGTATATGATATGTACATAATTGTAAGATATAGGTAATAAAATTTTAGACTTACACAGAGATTTAAGGTTTTCACAAAGACTCAAATACTGCACCCTGCATCTTCCTGATAGTGACGCACAGCGTCTTCCAGTCCTGTTTTCAAACTTCTTTCTCTTAGGAGATGACTTATGTAGCCTTTTCAGTACCAAAGTGGGCCTTAATTATTGGATGCAGTCCGTGAACTTAGTGTGTGAGGCTTGTGCTTTGCTGAATCTTTGCTAATCTTATTTATTTGATCACATATGATAAATGCATGCTGCTCAGCACACCCGTTTCGTTGTTAGCAGCTTTGAGATTAAAAAAAAAAAAGTAACTAAAACATTGGGAAAGGAAATATTTTTCTTTGAAATGATAAACAATGTATTGGTGTATTTAAGTAAGTGGAAATTTCAGGGGTAGACAGTGGCAATTCCTAACAGTGGCCACATCAGTGGTGTGTAACTTAACTGCAGTGCAGAAAATCTTCTACTGATGAATTTGGCATAGTCCGGTTGTTTTTCTTGGTTTTAATTGACCTTTGTTTTCTAACCTATTTATGTACATGTGATCGCCAGTGTTTGGAATGCCTTTTGACTCCTGCGGGTCTGTTGATTGCTTTGTCTTGAGCAGCAGCATTCAAGGTATACCAGTTCCATGTGAAAGGCAGGAATATTTGTTATTAGGTGCCTGACCTTTTAATGTTGCTGTATTGCAGATGTTTGGTAGGAGTGCATGACAAAGTTTGGTTTATATTTTGTGTCTCCTTTTTCCATGTACCTTGTAAGTTTGTTTGTTTGTTTGGTTTTTTTTTTTTTTTACTTCCAAATTTTTTCAAAACTAGGACCTCTAATTTTTATTAAATTTTCATAATTCAGGCATCTTCTTGTATTTCAGAGTATTTTTACAAACTTTTTCCAAATCCATTCCTGTAAAGACAGTAATTGCAATTGATTTTAACACTTCTAGTATCTCTTACTCCATTCTTAGTCTGTCCTGATCTTGTGTTTGCCATTCACACTCCACATACCCTTTCTGGTCTTCCTTTAATGATATTTCGGATTGAACTCTGTGCTCTGCGTTTGATTGTAACTTGACAAATCGTGTATGTGTCTAACTAAATCCTCTGAAGTGTGTCTGCTAACCCTTTAAATATCAACACAAATCTTCAGGGGAATTGATTCCCCTCATGACCTTCTCTTTTCCCCACTGATGCAGAGTGAATGCATGCTGGATTGCACTACCTGTCTGGGTACAATGATGATCTCATTTTTTTCACGTAACCATAAAAACCAAATAGTTGTTTTTCAATAGAGGAATGAAATTATAATGTACTTCTGGGCTTGTTTTATCCAAGATAATGATAAAATAGATGTATTTGCATCAAAATGTGTCTTATTAACTAATCGGTGTTTGGAAAAGATTGATGAATAAATAGCTAGGGAGGCAACAGCGATGTCATATCAGCATCAGCTGGTTATTTGGTTCTTTTTCACATTATACTGGGTCTGTCTGAGATGGAGTTAAATTTCTTCATAGCAGCCTGTCCAGTGCTGTATTTTGGATCTGTGGCTAAAACAGTGTTGATAACACTGCGTTTTGCCTGTTGCTGAACAGCATTTGCACAATGCGAAGATTTTCTTCCTACCCTGACCTTCCCCTTCTTGCCTCTGCTACAGTGACTAGACATGGGGTGGGCAAGAGATGGGGAGGATATAGCAGCTGACCAGAACTGGCCAGGGGAATAGTCAATACCATGTCATGCTCAGCAATGAAAACTGGAAGAGGCAGGGGAGAGGAGGGGTTGGCTTCCAGGGCGGGTGTTGTTTGGAGACTGGCTGGACATTGATCTGCTTGTGGAAGGTGGTGAGGGATTTCCTTTGCGCCACCTCCTTGTGTCTTTCCTTCACACATTTAAACTGTCTTTGTCCCAACCCATGAGCTTTCTCACTCTTTTTCTCCAGTTCACTCCCCTTCCTACACAGAGAGGGGTGGGAAGCTGGCGGGTGGCTGCATTGCTGCTTAACAGGTGCAGTAACTCCAACAGCGTTCAAAACTTGGATTCTAGCAACATGGTCTTTGTCACAGGTCTAAATGAAAGCTTGGTTTGGGAGTTACATACCTATTTGTTTTCACTTGCATATGTGTTTGATTTAGGAAAGTTTAGAATGATTACTAGTCTATTGTTTGAATTACCTCTCTTAAATATTTTTAGTGTCGTCTTGGACTGAGCAGCCCAGATCTTTCTGGTAAATTGAAGCATTCTTAAAATATTTGACAACATTTCTTTTACTTTATTGCTCTTTAAAGGTGGTGGATCCATTTTTGTGTTGTGCCATAAGATGAGGTTTGCAGTATTGAAAAAAAATATAAGAAAACTCTGTGTTTTTAATACTGTTTGTTTTTTTGTGGATAAGGATATTGATGGCCTCTATGGTTACCTTTTGGTCAGTTCATATGGAGGGCAGTTTCAGTACCGATGGATAGCTGTTAATAGGAAAAATTTCTTTCCTTTCAAATGCAAGCTATGTTCTTTCTTATAGCTGTATAGAAATCTTCAAAGCATCTTTGGTCTGGATTGTATCAAGATTTCTTACTGTCTTTCTCATTAAATAAACAGCAGATCTCTTGAACATAGGCTTAGTATCAGAGTTCTGTGTCGGCACAAGTGTCTTAAGTCTAAAGAAGTGATGTTGGCAGGAAAATTGCCCGTATGACGCTACCAGAAGCTTTTGTTTTCTTTCCTCTTTAGAATCTGGATAATAAGAGCATAACATTACCAACATTAGAGTTGTTTAAAAAAAGTAATTTTCAGGTTATAATACAGTAGTCTTGTATACCTTCCATGTTCCTGGGAATCTGCCATTGATTGTTTTTTACATAGGTATGTGTTGCTGTCTGCATTGCAATGAGATGAGATTATGAAGTCCTAAGAACTGCCTTCTAAAGAGTTTTACAGGTGTGCAGGCATCCATCTGCTAAAGAGTAATAGGCCCATTATGTTGTCCCTACCCAGTTTTGTAACTTATTTTTACTGTTGTTTGATGTTACCTTGGTACACTTGCACGTTGCAGAGCCCCACCTTTAAGGCAGTGTTCCAATAGCCGTTAGGGATATTGGCAGATGGAACATGGGTAGATGCAGGAAAAACGTTCTTGACCAAATGCTTACTTTTGTCAAGCCACTGTGGAGAGGTACCATAATATAAAGTTTTCCTTCATTCATTTAGGATTATTGTAATAGGATGCTTTTTGGAGCCCATATCAGACCCTGCTCTCTGTAAGTAGATATGGAGAGGAACTGGATTTCAGAAGTAGAGCTCTTCTGTACGATGTATTGAAATGTGAAGGAATCTAGAAATAACCTAATGAAACAGGATCTATATGTAAAGACAGATCTGTTCAACAGGATGTCAATAAGTGAGAGTGTTTGAATAAAAAAAAGATGTTGAGTTGATATTACTGGTTTCTGGTAGCTCTGGACTTCTTGTTTTATGTGTCTGGCAAAAAGCTAATTTAGTTTTTTATTTTCCAAAGAACAGTGATCTCATCATCTTGGCAAATACTTGAAGGCTGAGATCTTGTCCATGTTAAATACAGAAAAGAGTAAGAGTACTGGAACCTGTGGGGCCAAACATATTGCACAAGTTAACATGGTGGTTTTACACTGATACTACTGTTCTCCCTCTGCCATCCACTGTGTTGTTTATTTTGCTTGATTGACACATTCTGTATTATGAGGATGGAGTGAATTATTTATATGCTTGTCCACATACATGGAAGTGATTACACTGTGTTATTAATAGAAGTGAAAGTAATTAATTTTGCAGCTGCAGATTGGTTTGACTTCATTACTTTTAGAACATGTGAAGTATAAATCACATCATGTTATGAATTGGCATTCAAGGCTGTTTGGATCTGAAACATTGGCACTGATTAGAAAAGAACTTCCTTCTGTACGTCAG
The DNA here is from genome assembly GCA_013400375.1 of Thinocorus orbignyianus. NCBI lineage: Eukaryota > Metazoa > Chordata > Aves > Ciconiiformes > Thinocoridae > Thinocorus > Thinocorus orbignyianus. The sequence continues at coordinate 39,370 of VXBW01001741.1, forward strand.
GAATTTCCATGCTCACATAAAAACTCTTGTATTTGCAAACTAACTGATAGTTGTGTGTTTCTAGTAACCACTGTAGTCACTCTCTTTTTTCTTGCTGAGATTCACGAACAAGTGTCACTTGCAGTGTTTCATAACATCTTTTCCTGTGTTAAGGGCTGTATATAAACTGAGATCATGTTCTGCTACTCAGTTCTTTTACCGAGTGTCTTTAGGCTTATGAATGCATTTCTTAAATGTAAAATTTTTCATGGCACGGAAGAAATAGCACAAGCTCTTTAAGTTTTGATGCGCAGCAGATAATTTTTATGAATTTGTGAACATTTGGAATAAGAGCGAACATCAAAGGATGATTGGATTTGGTATGTTTTGCTTACAGTTAATGATTGTATGTGCAGAGTACAGTCAGTGGTATATAAATGGTAGGCTTGCACTCTGTAGTTCAGCCATAGTCCACTCATAGTTCAATTATTAGTTCATTGTATTTCAGCTATCAGTGAATAGTAACTGACTTAATCTTCTGCTTTTTATTCTTTAGTGCTGCAAGTTGATTGAATAAGATTAAGAACGTGGAATATAATATGGATGCAATTCCTTGATCGCCGTTTCCTCCAAAGTGTATGTTCTGCAGATTGGTGGCCTGAATGATTGATTGATAAGCAGCACACGCAAGACTAAGATCAAGAAAACATTCTGTTGCTGCTGTATTTACAAAACTGGAGCAGAGTCACGTCTTCTGAAATGCAGTTGAAAAAAATGAGGGAGATTTTACCAAGGTTGTACCCTGGTCAAGTTAATGATAAAAATAATTCCTTAACTACATCCCCAAAGCAATCTTCTGAGGATAAAACAAATCCATCTAAAAGGGACGATGACCAAAATTGCTGTTACCAAGGGACTGAGGCTGAGAACAGTAAGTTGTCATTGATAAGCTGTATAAAATGCAGAAATGTTCAGAAAATTTCAATGCAAGACATAGAGGAGCATAAGAAGCTTGGGTGGACCGAAGACAAAGATTTCATCTGCAAGAAGTGCAGTCATATGGCACCACCATCTTTCCATTTTGTTCCTGAGGGTGCCAATGGTGTAGACTTTGAAAAACTTGAAAAAAAATCCCCAAGTAAAGCCCAGGAAACATTTAAAGTTAAAAACTTTCTGCCAGGTAAATACTACTGTGATAAATGCAGATTTTCAACAAAGGATCCTTTACAGTATAAAAAGCATATAGGTCAACATGAAGAAATTAAATTTGTTTGTTCCTACTGTAGTAATATATCCTACACCAAAGGAGAATTCCAGAGACATTTGGTGAAACACACTGGAACTTTTCCATATCAGTGTGAATACTGTGATTATGGTGCTGTTAGACATGACTATATAGTAAAACATACAAGAAGAGTACACGAAAGACCCACAAAACGGCTGTCAAATACTATTATAAAGCACAAGCAAAAGAAACAGAGCCAGAGCACTTTATTTGAAAAGCAGAAACGTAATAAAATTTCTTTTCAGAATGAAGTTTCAAATTTGCCTTCAAAAATGATTTGTGAGATTTCAGGTAAAGCAACTAAAGCAGTCTGTTCATCTCGCGATGTAGAATGTAGCATAAATACAGCATCAGTCCAGGATAAAACAGTGTTGGAGCCATCTGAAATGAGCGTATGTGAGAATCAAAGTGTGGAAGTTGAGGTTTATTCTCCAAAAACAGAGCCTTTACAACCTGGGATGCCTTTAACAGTAATTGCACCATCTGAACTTGTAGTTCCTTCTAACTGTTTAGCTCAGATAGTAGAGATTAAAATAGTGAATGGGACGCAACAGCTGGTTCTTAAACTGATTCCTCTGAAAGAAACAAATTACAAAGCTGTGAACGGTGCTGAAGATGACCGTGAGAATCAAGGTATAGAACAATCTGCAGAAGGAAAAAAAACATCTTCTGTGTCTCAAAATGAGTTACTGACCATGGAAGTGAATGTAGACAAATTATCCAGTGTTAGTAACCAGCTTAATTTGGATAGCACGTATGACAAGAGTTCTGAATGTCTTTGTTCTAATGATTCCCAACACTCAGACTCTAATTCTGTATCTATACAGAGGGAAGATGCATCAAAATTATGCTTTCATTTGGTGAAAGGTATTGATGTCCATTCAGGTGTTATAGAACTTTGTTCTCCCTCCCTGGTGATAAATAGTACTGAAAAAAATAGTGATTTTAAATCCTCAAGATGGGGAGTAGATGGAAAAAACTTACATTATGACGTGTATTGTTATGAAGAAGCTGTGGATGTACCCCCTCCAAAATATGCTGCTGTTTCTGAAGATAAAAGTTCCAAGAAAGTTTCAGTGGAGGCTGCACAAGAGGGCAGAAATTCCTCCTCTTCTGCAGTCCTTAAGCAAGAGGATACATTGTCTCTAAAGAGGGATGACGAATGTAGGAGTCTGGCAGTCAGCTCTGCAGAAACACATTTAGCTGGTAAGAGTTTTGATAAAAAATATGTTACACTTTCTGAAACCGGAAAAAACTTTCATATCACTAAAATTCCACCTTTTGAGGACATGACTTCTGGCTTTAGCACAGTAAAGACTGCTGAAATCATAAGTCAAAAGAACAATCTTCTTCTGGAATCATTAGAACTACAGAAGATGGAAAATAAAGACAGCCCATTTGAGGGACCTGTTATTTCATCTGTATTTTCTCTTAGCTCTGGGGCTGAAAACGTTCCAGAGGGCGTCAGATGGGACGACACAACATGCAATAAGAAGTCAGCAACATTGCTGTGTAGAAAGATCGCTCAGCTCATGTCTGCTGCTGAACCTAACATGAAGTCCATGCCTTTAAGATGTCAAGCTTCTAGTAAAAAGGTATTTTTCCCTCAAGAAAATTCAGCCAGCTGTGAGAGAGTTGGTCCTGCTGCTGAGCTGGAACAGTCTTTGCCTCAAGTGCATGGTGGAAGCAGTGTGATTAGTAATGAAGAACACTCTAAAGATCAGCTGCTTACATTTGCAAGAACATCTAAAAGCAGGGTAACTAAAAATTCCCATGTTGCCACTCCAGTTTTTATCCCCAAAGGGACAATGCTGAGAGTGTTGAATGCTGCCAGCAGTCAAAACTCAAATGGAATAGAAAACAGCAGTGAAACATCTACTCCTTCTGTGTATTGCAATGAAATGTTTCTGCCTCGCCCGGTTCCTGTCAGTGTTTCTGAGACACTTAGCAGTGATTTGCCATGTTTGCCCACTCGGAGTGAACCGAATGTTCGGTCCCGAAGTATATCGCTCAGGCAAAGACCAAAGCGAGAGGCAAGTGTTAAAAATAATAGCAAACAAACTGATGTGAGTAGGCAAAGCAAACAGTACTCAAAAAGTCAACTGGGTTCTAAAAATAAGGTGAAACAAGCAGGCTGCAGGGAGCTTCCTAAGAGGAAAGCAAGAACACAGTCGGAAACCAGTTCAGGTTCTGACACCATGTATCTGTTGACAGCAAGACGTCTTCGACTTGTCCCTCTGAGAATGGATCAGCTGATAAAATGCCCTCGTCGCAACCAGCCAGTTGTGGTACTAAACCATCCTGACGTTGACTCACCAGAGATAATTAATGTCATGAAGACTATCAACAAGTATAAAGGTCAAGTCCTGAAAGTGGTTCTGTCGGAAAGGACAAGTAGTTTTCTTGGTGTCAGACGTCATCGAAAGCGTCTTACTCTTCAGAATGGTGAGACAGGAAATCAAACAAAAAAGCAGAATATGCTAAAAATGAAACTGAAAAAGACCCATAAAAACAACTATCAGGTGGTGGAATCTTCACCAGCTGAAGCACTTCAGTGTATGTTTAAGTGTTGGTTTTGTGGAAGAATATATATGGACCAAGAAGAATGGATAAGTCATGGGCAGAGGCACTTAATAGAGGCAACCAAGGGTTGGGATGTTCTTTCTCTTCCATCAAAAAAACATTGAGAGACTGGGGGTGGAGTGGGGGGTGTTCCCTCTTAATGAGTGTTACTTGCTTGGAAAGAAAGATTGAAATAACTGCTTTACTTTGCCAAAAGGTCTCTACTCTTAGCAAAATGGGAGAGGAGAGTTACTGAGATACAGAGAAGGCAGTAGTGAGGATTGAGCACTACTTTGCACTCTCATGTCTGAAATTTGTTTTGGAGGTCAACTTCATCTGTTCCCTTAGAAATTTGAAAAAGATTTGCTATGCAAGCATCTTTCTAGTTACCTTTCTGTATGCTAGGATACTGTGCTGTAACTGGTTTGTGCTAGGGCTGTAGGGACTGAAATCTTAGATGATGAGATCTTCGTAAATTTAACAGGGCTTAGTTTGCTTTATTACAGCATGATGTTTCAGAGATTGAGCATACGTGTGCTGAAAAGCACTTTTGATCCTCTGTGGGCAGCAAATGTGTACCATAGGTTTTACTGGTAGATTAAGCACCACGCATAAAAAGTAAAACTTAAATGTGAGTACTCTTGTTTCAACGAAACAAAAGCATTTCTGCTAACTTCAGAGGCGATACAAGGTTGTAAATGAATCTGTGGGACCAGAGTTACTTCCACTAGGTCAAATAGCACTAAAAAGTTTAATTTTGTTTACTTAGTCTTAGTCTTTATCTAGCCTGTATTGCGTAGATCTGAGAGAGCAGAACACTGTCAGCTTTGTTCTGAGCAGGGAAAGCCAGTGGTATCATTGGGCTTGGGCAGGTGGGAGAGCACTTTCCTCTGCATGGTCTCAAGGCTGTTCTGAAATCAAAGGCAGTAATGGCCAGACATAAACCCTCTACCACCATGTGTATGTGGCCTGATGGAAACATATCTGCAGAGTAGGGCATTTGGTTCGAAGTCTTGTCAGTGAGTTAATGCCTGTTTACATGAGGAAACTCGCTGAAGATGGAAGACTTTTCAAAATTAAAAACCGTGTTGCACAGCTTTTACATTGACAGTGTTGAACCAGGTTTTCAATGCAATCTTTCATCCTTCTTAAGAATTTAGAGGTTGTTAGAATCTTTTTTTTTTTTGTAGGCCTCAATTCATGCAAGCATGTGCCTAGTTACATATGTAGATCTAACGTATATCTGCTGACTTCAGTGAAGTGTAGACAATGCTTAAATGCTTTCTTAAATCAGGGCCAAATTTTAGGTTTTTAATGAGGAGGAGGGATGGATGAAACAGAGGTCTAATGTTTCTGTATGTGAACAATAGGTGTTTTTCTTCATCTTGTCAGTTTTAAATCATTTTAAAGTCATATAGAGTGAACTATATTGAAGCACATATTTGCAATTAAAATAACTTCTTACATTTTTATGGATACGAAATTCAATACTGACTCTAATGCTGGATATGTGTTCTATGTTTGAGCTGGAGCTCCTCTTGGAAAGCCTGGTAGTTCCTAATGCTTTTCACTGTTGGTGAATTTTTGTAAACAGTTTAAGCTGGGAATATATATATATATTTTTTTTATATACTCCAGCAGATTATACATTGTTTTGATAAAGTATGTATCGTATCTGCATTGAAATGTAAATATTTTAAAACTACATCTGACTGAGGCTTATTTTCAAAACAAGTTAAAACATTGCTTTCCCATCATTTTGTAATAAAGTGTTCAGATCCTTCAGATAGTTGGTGCTTCAAGTCAGATCTCTTTTTGTCATGTGCACATGGACAATTTTTCTGTCATTTGTATCAGACTAATGTATTTCACAGAACAAACTTCCTTTTGTCTGTTTTGTCAGTAATAACGAAAAGACAGTTCTCATTTTGTATTCAAATGGAATTATATTTTTTTAGATGGGTACACTAGAGGGTTTTTTTCACTTCATATACTTTGATGCCAAATCTAACAGTATTGTTTGCTTTTTGGATTGTGAAAACAGCTTCTATTGAAATTCTGGCATATCACATACAATAAGTACTGAAATCATTAATATAAGAAAAAAAACACCCCATGGTTAAAATTCCTCCTTTGTTTTAACTCCTTCAGTCCAGGTTACTGTTTGAATTAATTCTTTTTTTTTTTCTGTAGAAGCTACTAAATAAGTAGTTTTGAATTTGCTCGGTAAGAGTTGTCACTGGCAACATTAGAACATTCCTTATGAAAGCTGTACTGGGGGAGGATGGAGGAAGTGTTGCTGCTCAGCTTTATAAACTCTAAATGGTTTAAATATACTGGTAATGCTTGTCTTTTGTAAGCAAGTTTACTGTTTTAGTAAACATCTGCAAAGCTCTGTATGTCACTACCATAATCTGCTATCTAAGTTGTTAAAACATGGGTTTAATTTAGAAAATACTCGTTTTGTTTTAACATGAAAACCTTTTGTAAGTTAAATTGTGTGGTGGCTATGAAACTTTTAAAGTGGATTATGTCATGTCTCTCTTCCTTTTTATGAGCTCTACCAAACTCCACTTAGGTTATGTTTTGTTAATTTTCATTCTTATTATTAGATAATGTCATGTCAGAATAATTTCCTTCAAGTTTAACAGTCTCGGTAGTTTGAGAGAAATAATTATAATGAATGTTTTCTTGCAATTTTGATGTAGCATTTAGAAATAAAACGATTGCAAGGAAATAACAGCCAAATGCTCATTTCTTGTAGAGCTAGTTTGTGCCAGTACATACTATACCATAAACTGGGTTGGAATATCACGTTTTGGCCTTGAATGTTTTTATTCTTCTTGTTCCTATTCTGTAAGGATAAAGTAACTAAGGTTGCTTCCTTGCTGTATTCCAATTACCAAGTCAAACTTGTGATTGTGCTTAGAAAGGAAGATTATGGATGCTTTGCAGAAAAATACTGAAGTTTGCCTTTCATATTTATAATGAATTTAGTTAAGCCTTCCAGAATTCAAATTATATGAATAAATATTACTGTCATTTGCTTGAAAAATATCACCTCCTCGTTGTCTTTAATACTTGCTTGAACATATTTTCTTGCTGAGTTTGAAGCACATCTGCTGTTCCTACTGGTGATTTTTGTCTCTATATTTGCACATGGGATGAATTCAGAGGGACTGTTTATGTAATGGTATAGTCATAAATGATATGTGAGTGCTTGAAGGCTCAGATATGGAATGCAAGTATCTGCTACTTAAGCTAAAGAATAAGTGTTAGCTCAGTAACAGAATTAATGTAATTAAAGCTACCTTTATAATCTGCTCCGATACTTACGAGCATAGTCTGACACCCCCTGACCTCAGTGCCTGCTGAGTGCAGCTTGTTACTTTGCAGACATATACGTACACCCAAGGAGATTGATACATAGTGAGTACTCAGGTAAAGAGCATTTCATGTGTATTTTTAAAATGAGTATTTTTTCTGTGATTGTAGTATGCTTTGTTAGGTTTTGCTACTGAGAGCTTCAGTGACATTTAGGTAAGCGAGACTGAGTTTGGGTTTTGTCTTGTGTTAGAAGGTAGAGTTAAGCAAATTGCTCAATCATTGTCAAGATACCAGGAGTCAGTCTCTCTTAACACTGTTCAGTGAATTAATCCAATGGCATATACTTTACCTGCATTCTCAAAGTCAAAAACAGATTGCCAGAATAAAAAATGTAGTAGGTCTGTATTCTCGGTTGGAGAGAAGATTTTTAGTGGAGCGTTTAGGATGCATCATAATATTATGGGGAGCTCCTCACTCAAAGACAAATGTGATTTTTGAGACATTTAAATAATTGTTCTATTTACATCTATGCAAGCAAATCAGTGATGTCATTAAGGCAGAAAGCATCTTTTGTGTGACTTGAATGGATGTGTAAGGTAGCATTGTTCTCTCTGGATTCCCGATTTATCTTTTCCATCAATGAGTGTGATGGGAACGTATTTGTAGAATTCAATGATCTCTTTCACAGAATTAAATTTCTGGGGGAAAAAGAAAAACTGTAATCAGTGGCTGAAGGTAAAATTGCTATATGGTTTTACCTATAACATTAAAAGACTTGCAAGTGATACTAGAAACGGGTAATATTTTGCATAGATTTCTGATTAGATGGAAGCAATCATAAAACGAAAAGCACCAGATTTTAATCTTCTTCTTTCCTTTGTGTGTCTCTGTCTTGTGTAGGAGAAAGCAGCTGCCTGAGAAGTCTAAGCCCTGAGAATGCAGTGTCACCTGTAAAAGTTTGCCATGCCAGATGTCATGATAGATTTTGAAAAGATGAAGCAACTGTAAATTATTACTAACTTTACCCTGTCAAAAAGTTATGCTTAATTGGTAGTGGATGCTACTTTTTTGCTGCAAGATTCCTTTTAAAATGTACCTTTTCCCATTCTGCTTACTGAGGAAGTTGCTATAAAATCCTCTTGAAGTATGGAACAAGAAGGGGTCTCAGCAGGGTTTTAGTCTTGTTCTCTGCTGTTCAAAAGAATGCCATCCCCCAAGCCTGTTCCTGCAATGATGAAGGTGTGGTTCGAGGTTCCTGAGCTGATCAAGCAGCAAAGGAAAGCTATCCAAGGCTGGAGTCTCTTAATCCTGCCATTCCTTCACTTAGCAGTCCTTTAACTACTTCTCTTCCCTGTGTGTAACTTGTGCTCTCATCATCACACCACTGAGGTTTCTCCTCTTGAGAGCTATTTTTTGGGCTCATTGGTATTAAATCACTAGAACCATAGAGTAATGCAAGCTTACTGTGACACTAACATTTATGCTGTATCTATATTATATCATGTTTACTGTGGACGGAGGCATTTGCTGTGTATGTGATGATACCTCATGGTGGTCTCTGTCATTTTCAGCTGATCCACACCTGGTTAGTAACAGAGGATTTGATTAAAGCATCTGATGAAACTAAGATGAAAATGATTTGATCTCAAAACCAGTGTGCTAATTTTTTAAAGTTTCGTTTTGATAATTTTTACTTGAATGCATTTGTTCCATTTTGCTATTTTGTCTTTTGCGATGTTCATGATCCCTATTCCGACTAGAAACCTGGCAAAACTATGGTTTGTATTCCACGCTCATTGTATTCTGCTTTTTTTAGAATAAAAAAAAGTAATCCTAACTTTTTTTTTCTAATTCTAAACTTACTCTTTATCAGCATGAGTTCCGTTTTCTAATGGTTTTTGTTGGTTGGAAAGGTACAAAGTCTTAGTGTAATTTTTCATCTGCTTTGGAAATTTCATGTGGCTTCCCTTGGCTGATGTCACATTATTCATTGCTGAACCTTAGAGCTGTCGGTTTTTGGTAGTGAGGGAGAATGTGTCAGGTTGTACTTAGATCTGTTTTCCTATTTTATTTCATCCTGTACTCTTATTTGTGTTAGATTTGAAATGCTAAGCTGATTTAACTGCAGGAGACTTCAGTTACTTGCCATTGATCGCATTTACAGAGAAGTGTTTTTTAAAATAAACCCAAATATGAGGATCAATCATTTTTTTCCTCCCCCTTATGGCCTTAGAGAGCTATATGGGAGTTGATGATGCACTTGTGATAGTTGAATTAAATACATTTTAAAAATATTGTTGATCAGAAGTCTTTTGATCATACAAAGTGTTAATTGCTGATAAAATGTATATGAAAAATGAAGAGTTGCAAAATTTAGAATAATGATGTGTAAGAAAAACCAAGTTTTTCATGGGTAGACTAGTCCAGAAGTGAAAGCATGCTGCAGAGAATCAGTAAGATTGAACCTTTGAATAAAATGAACAGCTGGGAAGAAATGTAATAGGTCTGCACCTGCTTCTTGTTGTTGTTTAGGTTGTTTTTCTTCAGCCTGTGAAGAGGAAGTATTCAGCTAATCTGGATTAAACAGCTGGTGTGTCTGCATTGAGTACCTCAGTGTTACAAAGAGAGGGATGATGGAGAGTGCTCTGGAAAGCATTTTAACAGGCGTTGGAAAATTATAGGCGGCAATTTTGCTGCAATTCACAGTCTTACAAATTGTTTTCACCCTCCCGAGATGATAACCTGAAGTGAGGTGCAGAAACTGAGGTGACAGTTTTCAAGAAAGGGCTTTTTTCAGGGAATCCTTTCAGCCTGCTTGAGATGGAATTAGCTCTGCTGAGCCAGGTGGGTGCCATTAATTGTTCATTATTGCACATGTGTTTCACGCCCAGCCCAGTGTTAATTTTCATGTCTGCTGCTGAGAATAATGCATGGGAGTGGGACACTGTCATTTTAACTCCACAATTTGACTCTTGTCAGTCCAGACCTTCCGTTTAAGATACGGACTTTCTGTGTGCAAGTTGGAACAAACAACAAATCAATGTATTTTGGTGTTTCCTCAGTTAGGAGGGATTGTATTCTCTTTCCTTTTAGTCCAGTAAAAATTGTTCAAATTGTTTACGTATCGTTCAGGTAATTTTCCAGTTACTTTAATTGTTAAATCTGTTAAAATGGTGAAAATTTAGTTGTGTGTCTTTATTCCGTGGTGTACTGTACACATAATTACATTATCCCATAGTGTTCTGTATTTTAGTTCCATATTTTCAGTCAGTCATTGTTTCTAATCTGAGCCTTCGTTTGGTTTGTTTTTTGGTTTTTTCTTTTATTTCAATCAAGGCCATTAGAGGAAGACTAAACAATGTAAGAACCACAGAAAACTAAGCTTACTTTCACCTAAATTATACTAAAACTCCAGAAAGTTATCTGGGAGGTTCAGGTCAGAAATGCAGCTGGTGTTTTATGGAAGACTGATGGTTCACCAGAGCAATGCCAGGGTAATGGTAGCTGCAGTACAGTTCTTGACTTATTCTACCCTTCTTCTCCAGCTATTTCATTGTGCTTGAACAATGAAGGGTATTTTCTCCTCATTATTAAACCATTATTGCTGAAGCACGACTTGCCAGCAAACCTTGCCCCTCATCTCGGAAAGGCAACGTTTTCTTATAAGAATCCAAATGTAAATGTTGGACCTGCCAAATTTGTTGAGTTAGCTTGGGTCAGTTTTGATTTCAGTTTTTCTTCTTTNTATAGAAGAGATAATTTTGAAAAGTATTGACATGCATAAAAAGGATGTAAGTGAAGATTTAACTGCAGAGGCTTTGCTACTTCACCTAAGTTGGATTTCTTTCAGTCATTTACAAAGCTATTATCATTCACAGTAGTTGGTTGATCTGCTTTATTAACTGTGCAAGTCTTCCCTTATGCAGAATTTCATGCTCAGCTGAGCATTCTTTAAGTTTCTTGTAACTTAACACATCTTTACAGAGATGACTCTTTCAGTTTTAACTCTTTTTTTCTTGTGTGAAAGACCTACAAGTATTTGTTATTTAACAAATATTATATAAGTGTTTGTCATTTAACAGGTAGAATAAGGATTAGACTGTTACCATTAATATAATAGAATTTAATTATTTTTGAAAAAGTACTGCCAATCTGAAGAGATTTTTCTAATTGAAATTTACCGTATCTGAAAGACTGATTGGTGGGCATCCTGATGATTTAATTGCTTCTGAATATCCATGACAATTTTTGTTCTATTTCCTAATTTTTTTTTAAAAGATACAGAATATCCTTTTGCAATATAAGAGACAGACAATAGGAGACATTAAGCAGTAATAATAGCAACCAGCTGTACTGTTACATAGGTGGAGTTCTATGTATTTTAATATAACTGCGTATAATATAACAAGCTAAAAAATATACTAAAATAATAATGTTCACCTAGAAAGGGAGGGATTTTCTTTCCCCTTTACTTTGCAAGTATTGCTTAGAGTAGGTAGAAGGAAGGAATTACTTAGGAAATTTTATTCAAATCTCAATTTGAACGTGGTATGTAAATATGGTTTTCAGTATTATCCTGAAGTTGCTTGAAACTTAGACATACTTGAAATGAGAGTATTGTAAAAGAAACAGTGAGTTTTTTGTGTGAGAAGGTCTATAATTAATCTTTAGGATTAAGAACTTGTGGAGTGCAATATAAAAGCAATAGACCGTAACGTTAGGTGGGATTTTTACTCACATCTTCTCCTCTGAGCCCTGTCCCCAGTGCGTATTGTTGGTGCTCTTCCAGAAAACGTACTTTAATGTTGTATACTTTCCTTCCATAATAGACAACCAAAACGTATGGTTCAGCGTTTGATTTCTTTGAACAATCTCTAACCAAGAACGTCTCATCCTGTATGACACGGGTTTAAATGATGGATTGTATGGTTAGTTCGCAAAAAAAAATCATCGTGCCCAGTTTACAAGTGCACCCTCCAAGAGTTTACACCCCAGATTCTGAGATAAATGGTACTTACAGTGTTTTCCTGTAACAGTGCCTTCTCTGCTTCATGGCGATCACATTCTCCAATGTACCATTCATATTTGTTTAAATCCTTAATTTTAAGACAGCATAATCAACGTATAGAAATTAACCACAGCTGGCAGAAGCAAAAGCCAGTGAAAACAGGTTTATATTTAATCTGTATTTAAAGCAAGTTTAACACAATTTATAAAAGTAATTGCAGTGCATCTGTATCAAAGTCCTGTTAGGAAATCTGAATCAAATTAGACAAGTAAATTCTTATCCCAGACTTCAGGAGCTTATTTTGGACTGTTTTCAGGGGTACTGGATACCTGTAGCTTTAAGGCTATTTAACTTTGTGGGGGAATGTTTTCAGTAAACTGCGGTTCTTACGGGCTGCTTGTGCCTTATAGCAGTAATCCTGTTCTCTAAAAACCTGTCCCTTCAGGAAAGGAAGAGTTTTTTACCTTTTTAGTGGGTTGGGCCAGAGATTGAACTTCCTGTTTTACAAGTGAATGTTTTGATTTATCTTTTTGTGCTGTGTACGGTGTGGGAGATGATGGCCTCTTCATTGCTGAGTTCTCCACACTTAACATGGACCCTATAAAAGTAAATTCAGAAGGGAAAAAAGTTGTTTTGTTTTGTTTTAAACTTAAGTTACAGTTTCATTGTACCCTACCAGTTTTACCTACCAAGTCTGAGAATAGCATTTACGGTATGCAAATACAGTATTGTGATATGAACCTTTAAAATTTAGAGTTGGTGGTCATGACTGGTTTTGTGCTGATGTGGCACCAGTGACTGCAGATTCATGCCCTGAAAGATTTAGTTTCCTGATGTTTTTTAAATGACGTTGCTCTGCCAGGTTCTTGCGCGCATCAACATAACAAAGATTATGAAAGGTAAAACTATTCATAAAATAGCAAATGCTAAATCAAATAATGAATGTGGGACTTTGGTATTCTTCAAGTGTTAATGGTTCCTTCTAAGCTGCTGTTACGTTGTACCATATTAAAGCTCCTTATTATCTCATTGCCAGCCGCCAAGCTGGCAAAATCTGAAAGGGTTTGGAGGTTCTGCCCTGATGATAAATTTCAGTCTGCTCTGTGACTCGTTTTGATTAGCAAACTTAGGACCAAGAAATGAGGTTGCTCTTGCATTAAGAAGATGAGGGTGATGATCCCCAGCTGTGTGTTCCAGCTCCATACTGCCCTGCTGAGAAGGCAGCTGGCTGAAGGAGCTTGCACAGCTGAAAGCCATTCACCCAAAGCAGATGTGTGTAGATTTAGGGTTGCTGTTTATCAGCCAGGCCCAGCTCTCCATCTTGCTGGGCAGCCCTGCAAGTTCTGGAGATGGGGCAGGAGCATGAAATGTGGGGTGCTGTGGGAGGGTTAGGCTGAGACTGGTTAGGATTCAGCAGAAACAGCCAGAGAAAAACAATGTACCTTCCGTGTAGACGTCAAGCCCTGCTTGCAGGTACACGACATGGGAAGAAAAATGCTTAACTGAAGATAAAATGTCCTGCTCTACAGCAGAAAGTGTTTTGGTTTATTTCGTGGAATGCTGATAAGAGGATTGACCTAGTGTCTGTTGTAAGAGTAAATGAGAAAAACGTGATTATTGATGCCTTCCATCTTTTTCCTTCTGGTTACTGTTGCAAGAGACAGGACTGTTTGCCAAAGTATTATGTTTTACCTATTGTTCATGCTCTATCAGTGTATTAGTTTTCTGCCTGTATATAGCATATGACAACATATTAAAAGAAATTCTACTTGGAAGATGTTCTTTTAAGAAGAATAGTAATGATCTTCAGCAGGCAATGGGTCCATTCAGCAATTTATTTATTTTTTTTTGTCCCCAAAGTCACTGGATCTCCCAAGGTATGAACTCTCTTTTTAAGGACTGAAGATACAGCATGAGCTGACTTGGCTGGTGTGTTATAACGACATTCAGAAAACCAAAAATACCAAGGTCATGTTATTTATATGTACTCTCTGAGATATAGATAGACCTCTTTATGCATGAATCTGTTTATGGAGGACAAGTATATCCGAGAGTTTCCTTTACAACCTCTTTTATCTTTGGAATGCATTTCTGCAAAAAGAGGGAATATTTACAAAAGAGAATGATAGGTGTTTTATTTCTCATACACAATTCTTACCATGAAGTTCAGCTAATAAAGGGATTTTGCTTTTTCAGAAGTCTGTAAGTAGATGCTGGAGTGTTTTTCTGGGTTTATGGAAATTCTTCTTAAGGCAAGTGTAACTATATTGAAAGGCAGGGATGCGCTACAGAAGTTTTAGATTAAATACTAATAAGACCATATTTTTCTAAAAGAAATGAGGCAGAGGGGTTGGTGGACAACAGCTTTCTGCTGTCATATGATATCGTATCTAACACAACTTTTAGTAGTGTTTGTAGAAGTGTTGCCCTCAAGATTAGGGAGACAGTGTCCATATGAATAATGTGATAATGCTCCTGTGTGTTGCATTCAGATTTGAGAATCTTAAAGAAATCCAGGGAAAATGAACCACTCTTCCTGGGCAAGCTGTACCACCAGCGTTGATACTGACTTCCAGCACGTTCTCCTAGGTAAAACCACACACTTCAGGGTATGTCCTATTTCCAACCATAATTTTTTGAGAGACCTGCTTGATAATGGCACTATTTATCCTTCCCTCTAGGAATCTGGGATAAATCTGAAGCAATTTCTGCAAAGATCAGTGTAGTTGTTAGCACAAAGGCATTGAACCCACAGTAGCTGCTTTATAATGCCCTGAACATCTGTAGCTTCAGTTTAGCCTAGCTGGTTGCATCTCCGCCTCAAAGAGCAGAGACTTGTGCTCACAGCATGTTCACTCTCTCTGTGGGTGTCTGTTTTTACGCTCAACTTCCATTCTTTTCCTCTCCCCATTGTCCTTCAGTGGCTCATCCAAATCCCCTTCCTTTTCCAGGGGTGGGGGTCTGCAGTGGTTTAACACTTGTGTTCTGGGTTGTGTGTTTCTCAGCTTGAACCAGGCATGGGGTACAGGTGAGCAGGTGACTCCACTTGGGTTTTTTTGCTGCTACTGACTGTACCGTTGTACTACTTGTTGAACAATCCCTTTGCACTCACTCAATGCATTGAAAATCCCCAGCACAGACATACATGTAGAAACACAAATCTGTTTCTGATTCTTCTTTGTCCCTGCCTCGTTTAGTTTTCAAAACAATCGCTGATTCTTACCTGAGCTGCAATGGCTTTTAGAGCTGGGTGTACACAGAAGGCTAGGAGAAAGCAACGAAGGAAAGGAATGTCAGAAAAAATACTTTTGTCAGTGGCAAGTATTGAAGTAAGAGTGAAATAAGAGAGCAATGTGTAGCTGTGCTTTCCCCAGACAACCCTTCCACTACTGGTGGCAGCTTTGGGCCTTCCTGGGTTTTGGGTAGTAATTTTATATTTTATATTTCACATCTTTTGAATTATATGATTTCCCTTCCATTAATTTCCCCAACCACTTTCTGATGTTCCATAAATTTTTACTCTCCACAAGAGTATTTGGGCAAGCCTTTCCCGTTTGAAGAGAAGCACAACTTGCTTTTGTTCCTTCTGAGCCTGTTCCCTGCTAATTTCATCTGAGGTTCCAATTCCTTCTGTAGGAAGACCCAGAGAGCAGTTGTTCCCTGTTCTTTCTAATGTTTCTAGACTGCTGCTGAGTACCCAGCTGGTGTTTTGTTGCGCTGTTAATTAAAACGGTTCCACTGGGGAAAGCACCGACCAAATAACTTCATGTGAGAGGCACTGGCACCGCACAAGAAGTGGTCACAAATATTGTCGCGTTTACTCCAGGCAAGAATTTTATCTTGGAGAAATGGCATCACTGTAAACAGGGCTAGATGACAGATTCAGTATTTATCTAGGAAAGATGTGAAATCATCCATATGCTTCCTATACTTTATCCTATACTATTGGGGTATTTTTTGTTGTTGAGTACTTCAGGAGGATATAGATTTAAATTCACGTTTAGAAAAGAAAGGTTTGTGTAGGTTAGAAAAGAAAAATAGAAGCAACTGTGCAGATTTCTATGGAGGAATAATTGACCTTTGAAAGGCCAAGTATGTATTCTTAGTATATAAAAACAGGAAATAAGGGGGGAGAGGAAATGCTGAACCTGGAGATGGGAGAGCCTCTTTATGCGGTATATTTAACACCCTAATACGGAAAGCAAGACAAAACAGTAGTATGCTATCAAAGGTAAAAATTGTATGTGGTACTACAATAGCTTGAAAGCAATTCCCAAAGATGGTTCTTGTCATGCATCAAGGCAAAATATAAGATTTCACTACATGGCACCAGAAAGTGATATCATCTTGCTTTCATTGCACAGTGAAGTATAATTTTTTAGGGCAGAGCGTTTAGTCCTTCAAGCATCCAGTAAAAACTCGTGAAATTCTTAGATTCCTACCTGGCTTCAGGATGATGCTTTGGTTTATGCTGTTGTGCTTGAAAAGATATCTCAGGTTTCTTCCCCATATCTGTAACTGTTCATAAAAAAGAGTAAGAGCTTAGTATTTCCTTTTCAATGTAGTTTTGACAATATTGAGGAACTACCACAAAATAAATTAACTTAATTAAATTCATACATAAGGAGGGGCAGTTCAACAGAGAAAGCTAATAGGCTCCAATCAGTCTGGCTTAAATGAGTCAGCTAATGACTTCAGTGGGAAACATTTATACTAATACTGAATGTTACATGGTGAACGTTACAGGTTTTGCTGATGCCAAATAATGGCTTAACATAATGGGAAATAATCCAGAATAGTTGTACTGGAACTATACAGAGGGTTCATAAATCCTTTTCATAGGACAGGATAGGTAGGCATTGAATGTATTAATGCAGTCAATGCTATTTCTAGCTCAAAATCAAGAGACTGTGCCTTAATCTGCAAGAGGCCAGAGGAAATTATGGACACGTTGACACAGGTGTAAACAGCACAAAAACTGTGTAGCCTGTGTCTGTCTGCAAAATATTTCAGAGTAACAGTGGTTTTGGTTGATGGATTTTTTTTTTTTTTGTTTGTTTGTTTGTTTTTTCTTTTTTCCCCATGGACCATCCTGCACACATACACAGCAAGTCGCTTGAGCTGTTTATTCCAAGCTGTATGTACATCAAAAGAAACGATATAGTTTTAAATTATGTTTGGGGTTTTTTTGTTTTCTTCTTTTTTTTTTTTTTTTTTAAGAAACAAACCCACTTGCTTTTTGTAGCTTTAAAACCTTAAAACTTTTAAAAAACTTTCTTTCAGAGGGAGATACTCTCTGTGCAGATCCAGTCTTTTTGGAATATTCTTCCCACATGTGTTTGTTTTTTTTTTTTTTTTTTTTTTTTTTTTTTTTTTTAAGGTTCCAATACTCTTATTTTCCCCAGGACCTTAACACTTTGATTTGCTTAGACTAAATGTGATACCCTTTTTCCCCAAATAGCGGTAGTTAACGCCAAGTTAAATTCCTTTTTTTCTGCTAAATCTTCTGCAACTGTTGAGGCCAGTCTAAATCTCTCTGTTCTCAGCGGACTTATACCTGGGGGATGTCTCTTACTCATTTAAATATAGAGCCAGACAGCCTGAAGTTATGTAGGGTGGTAGGAGTCAGGTTCCTGTAGTGATCAATTCAGCTGGAATTTTAATGATGGAATATTCTGTTCTTGCAACATGAAGGAAAGACAACAAATTAATGTCATATTATTAAACACTAACCTTGTTCTCTTCCAGGTGCCTATATAAAACAATAACATAGACAGTAAATATTTTTCTTTCGATTACTAGTTTCAACTTATCCCAGCAGACCCAACTATCTTTTTTTGTTTTAAAACAGTTTGTAGTCATTGAATCTATATCAAAGGATTCTAAGTGCTTGATCCCTTGGTCAAAAGCTCAGGCTGAGTGCTGGTCTCAGTCCACTGGCAACAACGAGAGATGAATTTTTAGGGGTATAAGTGAACATATGGTTTACTGCGGTGATCACCATTTTGTGATTACTGTTGTGCATCAGTTTAACTTACAGTATGGTTTTCCTTCATTGATCTTATATTAAATCAGGAGATTGACATTGATTGACTGGAGATACACTATCCAAAGATTAAAATCAGTCATTTCTTTTCAGGCTCCTTAACTGACAGTGCAATTATTTTTACTGTCATGACAGTTACTTCATTCAGAATCACTGCTTGGAGAGTCTTAATTCTACATATTAATTGTTACAAAGATATTATTGTGGTTTTGGCCAAATTTCCTGAAGCCAGAATGACAGGTGGCCCTCCCCTCTTACACCCAATAAAAGAAAGGAGCAGAAGAGATAAGAAGATTTAGAAGTTTAGAATGACAGACAGGTGCCTAAGGACCAGAGTTTTACTTGTAAACTTTCACTGTATTTTTGTATTATTGTGATTCACATCGGAATAGTACTTACTTTGTTTGTTAATTTGATACACAGAAGACTAATACGTAAATGCTAAGGAGAAGAATTTTTTAGTCTTTGTAGATGCTGCACTTTGAGTCTTCCTTAAAATGTTTTCCTATTACTTAGAAAGTCATAGTCTCATTCAGGTCAGGAGGGACCTAGGCAGGTCTCTAGTCCAAGTCCCCCTTTTGAACTGCGGGATGAGACCTGGGCTCAGAGCTCAGAGTCTTGCAAACCCCTAGAACACAGATTTAAGAGCTTCTCTGGGCAGCCTATTCCAACACCCTCATAATTATCGTCATAATTAATTTTTTTTTCCTTTTTCCTCCATTATTTCTGCTTGAAAACTCTCTCATTTCAAGATAATTGCCTCTAATATTTCCACTGTGCACTCTGAAAGTGCCAAGCTCTGCCTTCTTGATAATCATCTCTCAGGCAGTGGCAGGCTGCTGTTGGGTTCCAGGCTAAGGCAGCCCAGCTCCATCAGCATCATTTCACAGGGCAGGTGCTGCCTGCCCTGGTGACGCTCTGCTGATCCACTCCGTCAGCATCAGCTTTGTGTGGTACTCCGGGTGCTGTCTACTGAGTGATGAGTTAAAGGGAATAGTCCCTTCATCTCTTGGCTATGCTTCTGCAGATGCAGCTCAATACACTGGTAGCCTTTGTGGCCACCAAGGGTACACCAGTGGCTCGTGTTCAGCCTGTCGTCCCCAGGTCCTTTTGAGCAGAGCTACCAAGGCAGGTTAGTCTACCCCAGGCTAGATTTTTGCATTTGTCCTTCCCGGTTTCAGTAAGCTCCCTCTGACCCTTTCCTGCAGCCTGTCTGGGTCCTGGTGAAGGGCAATCCTGCTCTCAGACCTATGGACTTGGTGCCTGAAACCCTGACAGGGGCACACTGTCCCCTCCCACAGATCACAATGAAACTATTTTATGTCTTCAGATGTCTATGAATGGGAAGTGTTCCAAATGAAATTTTATCTTTTCCATGTTTTGAGATATACAATATTTCTCCTTAATAGGCTCCTGGCTTGGCTACGTCTTAGTAGCCAGTATTTGTGCAGCTGCACAGTGCCCAGCCACAAATATTAATTGCGGATGTAAGATATTTATTGTTCTTGGGAATATTTTCATATTTGGTTTGTAACGAGTCACTATGTAGGACAAGACAGCTTTTTGTGTTAAAATATTATCTTTCTTGCTAATATATAATTTATTTAGCATTAAATTACAATATTGCCATCAAATCACGTTTTATAAGTATCTTTCAAACCAAAAGAGTTTCTCACCATGGGAGGAATGAGGTTTGGGACAGTCTCCCAGTCAGAACTGTGGAGAAGGAAAAACTCAAAGGTTTTGAAAGTTAGAGCTAGACCACTCTATAGGTTTGTGCTACAGTCCACTGTGGTAGGAAATTGCTGGGCTTAACTGGCATAGAGATTCCCTTTTTCCTCTGTTCCCTTGCAATGAGGAAAAAAATCAACACCAATACAACAGAAATGTATTAGTGCAGCACATAGGACATTCAGTAAGAAACACAAAATGCCATAAATTATAACCTGTCTCCGAATTTTACAAGCGTCCTTTAACACTCTCCATTATTGTAGGCATTGTATCTCAGTACATCTTAAAGGAAACCACTTGTCAAAACTAAACCCCTTTATTGCTAAACCCATTTCCTTTGCTTGACTTCATTGGCCTAAGTGGAAAGTGAAGGGACTCGTTAACAACTTTTTTTACAAAAACTGGAACAAAAAAATTAAAAATCACTTGCCTTAACCAATCTCTGTGTAAAAGTTACTGCTTTCTGCTTTTTGCATGCCTAGAGGTGCATTCCCAGCATCACCTCTCTCAGGATCAGACCCCCACCCCGCATCCAGCTGGCTCAGGGGTCACTGGGGGCAGGGCTGCAGGTGGCTGTGCTGGGAGGAGAGGTGGTCAGCTTGGATGTGCGTGGAGATGAGTGAAGAGCCCTTTTAGCCTCTGTCAGACAGGGGAATTCAGACCTGCTGGCTTAGCATCGTTGCTGTGAAGACCGTAAACTACTCTGCAGTGCCAGGAACCTAGAGCTGCCCTTGGTGGAGCTTTGCAGACCAGCTGTGAGGCAGGTGGGTTGTGAGCTGTAGGATGAGGCCAGTGGGAGAGGAACTGGTGGTGCGTACTGGGGCTTACAAGGCTGCCCATGGCTCATGAGGTTTGAGGACATACCGAAGTGTGAGCCTGGGCAGGTGGACTGTGCTGGGCTGTGAGGACCATGTATCACTGTGTCTGTGGTTCCCACCTCGCTGGGGTTTGGCTGTGGGAAGCCGTACAACCACACAGGTTCCTGAGCCGCAGTGTGGTGGTCCCTGCGGTTGCTGCTGGAGCTATTTTACAGGCAAAGATGCCATTTCTCTGAGGTGACAGCTTTTGCAGGATGTGAGAGGCCCTTGAGAAGGAAAAGGAAAGGAAAGCCTTCCGGTATCTGAAGGGAGCTACAGGAGAGCTGGAGAGGGAATCTTTGTCAGGAAGTGCAGTGACAGGACAAGGGGTAATGGTTTTAAATTGGAAGAGGGGAGATTTAGATTAGATATCAGGAAGAAATTGTCTCCTGTGAGGGTGGTGAGACACTGGAACAGGTTGCCCAGAGAAGTTGTGGCTGCCCCATCCCTGGAAGCGTTCAAGGCCAGGCTGGATGGGGCTTTGAGCAACCTGCTCTGGTGGGAGGTGTCCCTGTCCATGGCAGCGGGGTTGGAACTGGATGATCTTTAAGGTCCCTTCCAGCTCTAACCATCCTATGAGTCTATGAAAGGAGGAAGGGAGCTGTGTGTGTGTGTGTAAAAAGTGAGGTTTATTCTGGATGTAAAATTAATCGATTTTTATTTCCCTTATTGAAAAGGATCAGCTTATTTTTGAGATAGTCTTGTATTTACACCACAATAATACTACTGCGGTCCTCTATTGACCTTATAATTCCAGTTTTCTGCTTTTAAAACTCTATGAAGAATTTCTGTTTCTCTGCAAGAGAGTCTCACCTGCGGCTCACCATTCATAGGCATCCACAGAATCTTTTATGTGGGTACTTATGCTTTTATGTGGGTGGGACTTGGGAAGGTGGCTTTGCACTGTGTGCGTGTTTTAATTTCTGCAAGAAACTTCAGGAACCTGCCTGTCATTCAGAGAGCAGCGGTATTGAAAATGCTACACACATTAAAGACACATACACTTGTTGCCCAAAGTTAATATGATTCTTACAGTATTTTTGCCTAATAGGCTAAAATACAAGAGAGGATGTGCAGCCACAGAATGTATATGCTTTTTATGGTGCTAATATGTACGAAGATGATTACTTACTTCATTTAGTTCCGTAACAGATAGATGTCTGGAAAAGAAAGAATTATATGCAGAACTTTTCATTGTCATAAAATAAAAATCACTTTGAGCACTTAAATACTTTGATTACATTATCACTGATAATTAACAGCCCTTGGCAAGGGAAGGATTTTATTGCAGCTATAGAAATTCAGAGACTGGTTATATTTTTACATAAATTATTTGCAGGAGAAGGTTATGGACTTTCATAAAAGACAATAGCATCCACTGAATTAATTATAATAAATGAGAAAAGCCTTTGTTAAGAATTTAGCAGTAGGGGAGAAGAGATATGAATGATTATCAGCTTTCTTCAATACTTTTTATCTCATGCCAAAAAGTCTTATTATGAACTTTAAAGTCAGCTATAAATGGAGGGAAGTTCCTTGAAGACTGAAGAGTTTCAAAAATGAAACAATTCACAAAGGCAGGATGGAAAGCATAGTGGAAAGAAGATGCAAACCAGGAATGAGGAATGGAGACTGCTCCTCATGGTCCTGATTTAAACTAGGTGTTTAGGTATTCTTCTGCGTTCTCCTGATATGCCTGATCAACAGAAATCTGCTTTCCCGAGGAGGTTCATCAGAAAATATTCTCCTCCCCCCGCCCACCCCCAAAGGGATAATGTATTGAGTCTGACATCTTTTATTAGATGTCCTATGAATGATGGACACTCATGCTTTTCAGCAGCATGTGTCTCATAATAAAAGAGATAGAGGACCAGATTCTAGAAGTTATTTAGTAACATAAAATGTGGGTGAGCATCTAGTAGTTCTTTGGATGCTCCAGGATTTAGGGACTGTTTAGGGACTAAATGAAGTTATTTTTGCGAAATCAGTCACAGAATGCAGAAGGAACATGCGTTCCCTGAAAAGGAGTCTCTTCCTTGTGCCTATGCTGAAAACTTCAGCATGGAGGGTTAAAGAAGCAAGAAATTTGGGGATGATCTGTTAGGGGAGAGTTTCAGGAAGTTTAGGAGTTAGGAGAAAGGGAAATGAGCTTGTTTGGATAGTTGCTTTTGTGTTGGCTTCTTCAAGTTATTAGCTGGGTCATTGTTTGATGTGCGAAACCCTGTATTCAGGACATCAGGTGCATGGTAAAGTTAAACCGTAGTGAGGGTGTGCTTGCAGGGCTGGCCTGCACCATGAGGGGACATGCCACTCATGTGACCTGCTTACCACAGGCATGTAAAAATTTAAATCTCACTGCAGCTTCTAAGATACATTCCAGGGTCCTACACATACATGCCTGTATTTTTTTTTTTCTTTTAATGAGGCTAGTTACAGAATGTATAAATAATGATGTGTTTAATTTCATAAGTCTTTCAAGTCTTGTCAGAAAACAGGACTTGCGCTGCTAAAGCACGTCTGTGGCTTGACAGCTTTGCTTACAGTCTAGCAGATAACGGCTGTAGTGCCGTAATCCTCCACACTCCAGCTCATACGTATGTTTTCTCCTTGCAAAGCTGTGACTGGACTGAAGATGAGTGAGAGATACTCATGAGTAGCTTGGTGCTTGCGTGGGAAATTTGTGAAGTGCCTTCCCCAGATCATGTTTGGTCTTGGGTTTCTTACTCACATGATTTAAAAAAAACAACACCTAGTACAATTTAAAATACCCCAAACCTATTAGAAATGTTTTGGTGTTTATAACTGCAGCATGGAGTTTGTTGGTTATGATTTTTACTGCAGCTTTTTAATTCCAGCATAAGAAGTGACATGCATCTATATTGTAGATTTTGTTTTTTTTAATAGGACCCTTTGAAATCCAAGCGTTTTGCATACTGATGTCTGCTGGGCAGACATGGTTTAGAGCAGTTCTCTTAGAGCTCTCAATGTATGGGCTGACCTATGGGGGGAGGGCATCAGTCCTGGGATTTGGAACTTTGCAGCTGTAGGTCAGGTGAGGTATCTAAATATGAAGCTAATTCATATCAATTAAAGATCTTATAACCAACAGCTTTTGGAATCTAATTCATGAAAGAACTGAAGCATCATTCAGGAAAAAATATCCACTATACATCAAGATTTATAGTGACCTCTGTAAAATGAAGCAAAATTCCATCCTGATGGACTGAAATTGAAGCTATTTATAGAAGGATGGACAGGATTGGCACAGCTTGGTTTTGCTCCAGCTTCTGGCTGCAACAGGTTTTCAGCAAGAGACACTTGAGCATTATACCCTGTGTCCCCTGGATGTCTGGTATCTGTCATTCCTCATCCCAGCATGTGTCCACCACCGTCCCCACTTACGAATGTGCATTTTGGCAGCACAGCAAGAGCACACACATATCTTGTTACATGGCAGTAGGCAGCATATGTGTGTGCTCGTGCGACTAGATACTTGTGTTACGTGAAAAATGCAACCAGTCTCATAACTTGACATACGTGTATGCTTGGTCATACAGGTGGACACAAGCATCTTGTGCTTCGGGACTCAGTGCTCATCCACACCCATCAGGGTGCTGATCAAACATGGGTGGTGGATGTGGGAGGAGGGCAAGAAGAGACTAATCGTCTGGATTTTATTGGTCTCGTGGGCTGGGACAAGAATTCTGTTTACACATCGGTCATTTCTTTTGCTGAATGTGGTGTCCTTGGGATGTGGAGTGTGTTTCTGTATCTCTGGTGGGGTCAGTGTGTTTCCCCATCACTTCGTTCACCAGCTTGTGCTAAGCAAGTGCAATTGTTTCTACTTAGAAGTGCTTGCAAAACCTCTAAATGTTAGTAAGAAAGAGCAGGACAAACCTTAAATTAAGTGTTTGTGAAAGTTCCGCCTACTTTTCTATTCCTTTACTTCTTTACTGTTATTTTAACAGTTTTTCTTTAAAAAATGCTAGTGTCACATTACACTAAATACCACTTCTCTCAATTATTCACAGCTGTCTAAAGGATAACTTTTTTTTTTTTTTTTCCTTAAGTAAAAACAGAGGCGCGGTGGATGTAAAATCTCGTGGTTTTGATTCTCAGGGAACAAGGATGAGGAATGCACCCGTACCTTGTGACTTTTGCTGATATTGGAAGGGTATGATCTTGGCTGAGTGTTTTCCTTGTGTGGAAGAACTGGCTGCTCATCTTCGGCTCTGGAGGAAGTGGCTGATACTGCTTTGGCAGTGTCTTCAGAGGCCTAGAGAAGTCAAAGGAGAATTTAACATAGAATCATAGAATG
>VXBW01001744.1:1376-49407 GCA_013400375.1 Thinocorus orbignyianus
TTAATAAAAGGAAAGACATTAAAGCTAGGCATATTATTAGTACTGGACTAACATGTTTGTACATACCTAGATTACAGTCTCCTATTTCATAAACATAAAAGCAACATATTATGCATGTTAATAGAACAGTATCTATAAAATAGTTTACTTCATTTCTGCAATTCCAGTTTTTGTGAAAGACGGGGAATAGTTCATTACCTACCTCATCTAAATTAATACTTTTCTCATTAAGTGTAGCAAGCTCTGCTTTCATGTATTGAGTTCCATTAGTGTCCAGCCATAACTATTACTCTTCCTGAAAACCTTGACCTAGTTCTGGTTATCATTCACCTCTAGTCTGTTCTTTCTAATGAGATATCTCTAATCTATTTTCATTTACAGGTCTAGAAGCCATTTATTCTTATTTTACATGTTTTATAAGACTTTTTAGCTTTTTTTTTTTTCAGGTTTCTCTTAACCTTTCTTGACTTCTGAAAATATGGCTGCAATCATTTGTCATTGTTGGGGGTTGGTTGGTTGGTTGGTTTTGTTCACTTATTTTGTTTTTTTGTAAGTACTTTTTTACTTGCTATTTTCTTTCTGAGTTTATTCATGCCATCAGCTCAGAAACCCTACCACAGAATCTCACAAATGAAGCCAAATTCACCAGGGTAACTACAAGTTACCCTGTAACTTGTAACTACTACTTGTAGTAGTTACAGTATAGTATATACATAGTTTTCTGTGTGGTAATATTATAGATATAGAATCCAGTAAAAGCCATCGTCTAAGATTTAAGAAAAAAAAAAGTGAATAGTTCTATAATTTTCCGGGGGACTACCGTCTTGTTGTTACTTGCACTTGATTTTCTGCCTTTGCTTATTCTGTGATCAGGTCCACAACTGTAAATATTTAGCTATATACAATAGCACAGCAATTACCACTTCTGTACTACTAATAGTTACAGTAAGCATAAGGAAGATATACTTTGCTTTTGTTCCACTTACCTTCTCATCCTTTAGGGGTGGAGTATTCCTAGAATTACGAATGCACAAGAAATAACTTAAGCTTTTAATGCCTTCACAATAATATTTGTATATTACTTTATAGTGGTATTCTACTTTTATTTGATTCAGCATCAGAGTTTGCTCACATACTTGAAAACAGAAAATTCATTACTTGTTTGTATCACTTAATGCTTTCTATATCACATGTTCATATGGACTCTGAGAAGGATTAATGAAAATATTTTTCTACTATTTGTAGACATGACGTTTAGGTATATGGTTTAGTGGTGGAGTTTGCAGTCTTAGGTTTACTGTTGGACCTGATGATCTTAAAGGTTTTTTCAAATCTAAATGATTCTATGATTATATTCTACACAAAACAATTATACATAGAGATACTATGTAGCAAATCTGGGCTTCAGATTGTTCTTAGAGGTCAGTACAATTGTTGAACAGTTGATGTGAAATTTCCTGTTTTAATCTGAAGTGTCCTGCATCTCTAACTTTCATCAAAAGAAATCATCCCTGAAAATGGATATGTGCCAGATATACATTAAAATAAAACTTGTTTGTAAAAGACAAAGAGAGTAATTGCTGTTAGAAAAATTTCCTAAGCTACATCTCAGTGACATACTCTAATGCTTGTATCGTTAATGACATAAAGAGATCCTAATTCGATGTACATGATTAAAATAAACATTTCAGAAGTTTTGTGTCACTGCAATCATGCAGTATCTGGAACTAGCTTGTCAGTACTAAAGTAGTCCACTCTGTTTAAGCGTCTTGTCACCCTCAGCAGTGTTTCAGGAGTACTGTCTTATGCTTCATCACCTTCTCTTTACTAGTTTGAGTGAGAAGTTTTTTTAAGACCTCTAACTGACTTAAGAACATAATTTATTTTTAAAATTGATGGATGAGTGGAGTGTAGATGAAGGCTCTTATGAAAAACATTTTTATTTAAAGTCACATCTTTTGGAATAATATTTTCTCCTTTTTAAAAAAATTCTCCAAAATCAAGTTTTCAAAGTAAACACAAATATTTTTTTAATTACAGGAATTTTTTTATGTATGCATAGTGTCCCATAGCTAGTGTTCAGCCTTCCACTACCAACAACTTGAAATCCTTAGGCATCCAAGATAATTTCTGTCAGATACCACTTCTTAAAGTGTGAAATACTGAAATCAAGGCTGCATTGAACATTCAACACATAGAAGCAAGTAAAGTTGTGTGAGATGACTTAGCATACACTGCCTATCTTCCAACTCCAGAACAGCTTTGATTCCATAGAACTTGTCTCCTACCCATCAGCCTAATGCTAATGCATCAGGCACCCTAGATCATCTAAAGTGTCATCACATACTTATCCCCATCAATGCAATTGATAGATTCTGGACAGCCATTCAGCTGCCTAACCAGCTGGTGTCATCTATGCAGGGTGTTGAGTCACTCCTTAGGCCCCAGTGATTGAACAGACAAGGAGTGGAATTCAACTGCCTATATACAAATGAGAGTATGAAATGTCCTATATTCAAAACTGTTTCTGCAGGCGGGCAGATAGGTCTTACAGGTGATCTATATTTTTCTAGAGTAAAATCTAGGAGCCAGAAAGGATATACAGCCTCAACCAAAAGGATGACAGCTGTCTATATTTAGGCAAAGAAATCCAGTTGTAGATCCTCACTGAATGTAATGGGAGCTGAAACACCCACCTCACATGTAAGCATTTATAAATAAGTGACTTAATCTAGAGTGAAATCCCATGATGAATATGCAAGACTTAATTCAGCCTCCCATACGGTAGACAAATCAGGGCCTTTTGAATTGCCCTAGTGTACACTGGTTGAGCTCCAGCTGTCGTTCAGACATACACTATGAGGTTGTTTACAGGTCCTGTGTCATATTTGCTGACTTTGTCCAGAAACTTTGAATGCCCCCAACAATATCATAGATGATGTTAGACGCCTGTATGTGGCAACTAAATTAAGCCCCAATAAGGAATGAATCTATCTATACATATATTTATATATACACACAAGCACACACACATGCCCCCTGCCCTTGATGTCAGGTACTACGGGAGGATGTAAAAAGAACATGGGCATGACTAAAACAAGCTGGGAAGCATTACTGCAGATCTTACTCAGGTTTTGATTGATGGACAGCTATAACCTGGGATAGCTAAAACAAAGGCAAGTCAATGTTCTTGGATGTTTCAGGCATCAGAAAGTGGGTAGACTGCAAGGAGGAACTACTTTTGTGAGCTGTCCACAGCTATTCTGAGCTATGTTCCACCCATCAACCCAACCACTCAGAAAATATATGACTGTCATGACTTCAGTGTTCAGCTGTCTGACCCATTTTGCAATTTTCATTCCCACTACAGGACTATACTAACTGAAAGAAACAGTTGTGCTATTCCATAGCAGCTTTCAAGTGAATGCATTAAAACTGGTAATAATTTGGGGATTCCTTATAGGATGAATTAAAATTTCTCTGGTTCAGAAGTTTTTAGATCAAATCTTGATCTAATTTTACACTGTGCAAGGGGAAACTATGAAATAAATGAAAAAATGAGTGGGGAAAGATCAACTATAAACATCCTGTAGAAAGGAACGCTCACTAATATGTCAGAGCCCAAAGCTTTATTGCCTTAATCTGCCTGTAGCTATTTGCTTAGTAAAGTGACTAAATAAAAGCTGATTAAAGACTTCATTGTTTATGGCTCTTGATGTTTGCCCCACAAAAAAATGGCAACTATGTGATCTTTAGAAAGATAATGTATGTAACTTTACAACATGCACAACATAATACAGTACGTTTTAATTACAGTGAAATCATCAGCTCACAGCCACAAGTATCCTCCACAAAAAAGCCAATTACTAACAAGATAGATAAATGGGGCCTGGCTGAGAGGGGGAGGTTAACCCTTACAAATTTTGTTTCACTAAAAACGTGCATGAGGAAACGCCTCAGGAGGGATTATTTTGCAGAAAGTATGATGACAATGGTAAGCGGGACTATAACTAGATCAGTAGATAAAACCATTCCTGGTTGGTAATGAATGAAATTCAGTGCTTTATGCATTTCTGTGTAAAATGGTGTCAGTGCCAAAAATCTTACTTATAGAACAAAAAAACCAACCAACCAAACACACAAAAAAATCATTCCCCCAATCTCTGTGATGTTGCAGAATGGTCAAGCAACTGAGTTGCCATATAGGTATTTGGGGCTTTTCAGGATTCAATTCTAAACAAAAGGGCTTCACTTATGTCATGGACTTAAGTCAGGATGCACTCTGTTACACAAGAGTGATTGCAAATTGCTACGTAGGCCCATGATGATTCTCCGTAAAAGAACAAAGAATATTGTTTTTACCTAAAAAGATGGATTGTCTCCAAAGAAGAAATTACATTTAAGAGTCTACCTCAGGACCAGCTGTGTGTTTCTCCAGATATACAGGGGAACTGAGGCTTTTTATCGTAGCATTTTAGAGATGTATCAACGACTTTTTGGAAAGAAGAAATGATCAGAGAAAATAGGTGGGATAATCTAAAGCATTTTGAGGGTCATTGGTTTTGTGTTTCTTTTGTGGTTTGTTTTTTTTTTTCTTTTTTAAATATTTTCATTATGCATTTAAGATTGTAATTGTGTGACATTTACAGGCCATGTGATGGTGCAATACGGCAAGACTAGGGAAGTTGTGGATCCTCTCAGGAAGGAAAAGGGAGACCTGGCTACCCCAGAATATGAACAATGCTGACCTACTGAATGACCTCACCAGCAAGGACTCTGACTGCATTAGCCAAGTCACAGAAGGTAAAAATAGGGCCTCTGAGAATGAGAAACCATCCACAGTAGGAGGAGATCAGGTTTGAGACCTTCTAAGGAACCTGAAGATACATATGCTTATGGGATCTGATGAAATACATCCATGGATCCTGAGGGAGCTAGCAGATGAAGTTCCTAAGTCACATGTCATTATATTCAAAAGGACGTGGCAGTCCGCTTAAGTGGAAAAGTAGAAGCATAACCAGATTATTCAAAAAAGTAAAAAGGGAAAACTCAGGGAACTATAAGTCAGTCAGTCTGTGCCTGGCAAGATCATGGGGCAGATCCTCCTGGAATTGCTGCTAAGGCACATGGAAAACAAAGAGGTGACTGGTAACAGCCAACATGGCTTCACCAAGGGCAAATCCTGCCTAACAAATTCGGTGGCCTTTTATGATACTGCCACAGACTTGGCAGAGAAGAGCAGAGCAACAGACGTCATCTACCTGGAATTATGCAAATTGTTTGACACTGTCCCACATGACATCCTGGTCTCAAAACTGGAAAGCAATGGACTTGATGGATGGACCACTCAATGCATAAGGAACTGGCTGGATGGTTGCACTCAAAGGGTTGTGGTCAATGGCTCAATGCCCAAGTGGCAGCCAGTGATGAGTAGCATTCCTCAGGTGTCAGTACTGGGACCAGTGCTACTTGGCATCTTTGTTGGAGACATGGACAGTGCTACTGAGTGCACCTTCAGCAAGTTTGCCGATGACAATGAGCTCGGCGGCACAGTTGATACACTGGAGGGAAGGAATGCCATCCAGAGGCACCTGGACAGGCTTGAGAGGTGGGCTAGGGCAAATCGCGCGAAGTTCAACCAGGTCAAGTGCAGAGACCTTCACCTGGGATGTGGCAATCCAAACACAAATACAGGTTGGGCAGAGAATGGCTGGAGAGTAGCCCTGAGGAGAAGGACTTGGGAGTGCTCGTGGATGGGAAGGTCCACATGAACCAGCAGTGAGAACTGGCAGTCCAGAATGTCAACAGTGTCCTGGGCTGCATAAAAAGAAGTGTGACCAGGAGGTCCAGGGAGGTGATTCTCCCCCTCTACTCTTCTCTCGTGAAACCCCACCTGGTGTACTTTGTCCAGCTTTGGAGTTCTCAACATAGAAAGGTCATAGTCCTGTTGGAATGGGTCCAGCAGAGGGCCACCAAGATGATCGGAGGGCTGGAGCANTTGTTTATCATTCTCGCAGGGTCTGTGTGACCTTGGCTCTTCTTCCTTGTCAGCGTAACTTGCAGTTCTCACTGAGGCCTACTGTGGCTAAAATCCTACTTATGCTAAACACTTAGGCTGACAAGAGGATTGCTTGTACAATGCTTCTGTGGATCCAGGGCCCTGCTCCCGCAGCCATTCTGCAACAGGGAGATTTAGATTAGATATTAGGAAGAAGTTCTTTACTGTGAGGGTGGTGAGGCACTGGAACAGGTTGCCCAGAGAAGCTGTGGCTGCCCCATCCCTGGAGGGGTTCAAGGCCAGTCTGGATGGGGCTTGGAGCAACCTGCTCTAGGGAGAGGTGTCCCTGCCCATGGCAGGGGGGGTTGGCACCCGATGATCTTTGAGGTCCCTTCCAACTCTAACCATTCTATGATTCTATGAATATCATCCCTGCCTTTCCTTTGTTCCTCTAGTTTGTTATTTTTGACTTGTAAATTTTGCAATTAAACTTGATACTACTGTAAATGTAGTTAGCAAGAAGTGATTCATATTCATTTAGCTAGTTACATCGTTATTTAATTATTGCTAAGCAGTCTTTGTTTTGAAAAAATGTAATACTTCATTGGTTCCATGAATATTTCACATATTTTAAAGGGAACAGTAAGTAAATGTCCTTTGATTATTTCCCCCTGACAAAACGACAGAAAAAGAATAGATTATATTTTAGAGCTGGAAAAATTTTAGTTATTTGCATAAGGAAACAAAGCTCTACTCATGCTTGAGGGAAGAAATGGTATGTAAGTGCATGCTCTGCTTTATGGGATTACATTAGATATAATCATTTGTTTTGTAAAAAGCAATGAAAATCATACTTATTCTGGGAAAGTGTGACAAATAAACTCAGAGCAAGAGATTTTGATTTTATGTAAGTGCATGCACTTAGATACACTCTTCAATACACTATTGCAGAGAATTATCTCTAAATACTCTGAATGTTTTACATGATAAGGTGAGATAGAATAGACCCATAATCAATGAATGATGAAAGTGTTATCTGTGAACCACTGATGTGCCTGTGATGAGATGGGATCCATTAGAATATTCAATCACATATGTCAGGGGAATTACAAGGTTACTGATATAATAGAGTTGAAACCCTGGTACATTCCCTTGATCTTTTTAGATCTCTTGTTAATGAACTGAAAACTTGAAAACATTATTGTTAATTAAGATCTGGAAGAAGACTCATGACAGCAAGAAAAAAGAATACCTTTTTAATATATTTTCCTTAAATTACTATGCTTTTTCACAGGAGCAGATGCTGTATATTAAGCGCATACCACATTAAATCACAATTCCCTTTGTTTTGGCACCTTTTCTTCCCTTAGTGCTTTTGGTACTACTTGTCAAAATCTTCCTGACATGAATATTCAAATTTTCAAATAAATACATTTTATGTGCCTTCTCTTCTGTCAAGTAGCTTAAGATAATTTTTTTCATATAGAGAATGTCTTTAGACTAATTCTGTGTTATCTGTCCCCTCTTGATATGACACATATGTCTTCATTATTTATTCCTTTTATTTGAAAAACTTTTACCTTCCCTAGGAATGAGCGAGGACTGCAAACAATACCAATCAAGATTCTGAGCACACATTTTCTTTGATTTAGTATCTTGAATTCCTTCTTTATTTACCAAGAAGGAGTATCTCCTACATTTCATCTTACTAATTGCCAGGTGTTACTAGACTTGCAGAGGCTTTTTTTGACTGAAGGAGAATATTAAACGGAAAGAAACAAACCAGATGAGAAAGAAATGGACCTTGCTGTAGCGGGTATTGTTCAGTTTGGCTCTTTGGGGCCGGCTACAAATCCTGCTCATTACTTGCTGTAGAAATTGCTAGTCTGGAAACAAGCTGCTGAAGAAAAAAAAGAATATTTCCCACTTTTTACACCGAGTATGGCAATCACTTTTCTAAATATCTGCCTTCAGTTGATTATGTTCCTCTTATGTCAATGGCCTCTTTGCTCTGATGGCTTAATTATTCCGATAATATTAAGAACATACCTGTATGGACAATACAGTCATTTATTCGAACAGCAGCAGAGACCAAACCAAAAGATAAGGGTGATAAGTTAAACCTTAAGATGAAGTAAAATTATCAAATGATCATTTGCTATAGGCTCATTACAATTCTTGTTCTTATACCAAGGAAAGAAAAAAACTCTCTCAAGCACTGAGAGCTCAGGAAAATAGTCAAGTATTTACTCTGGCCTTTTTGCCTGAATTCGATATTGGTTATCCCTTAGACCAAAGGATTTTAACTCATCGTAATTTGAAACATACCTTGTAACACATTTATTGTTCAAAATTATGTTACTGTGCCAGTAGAGTTGCTGATGGTCTCTGGAATAAAGACTTGGCCCTAAAATTCAGATTCTCGTTCATTTTAACAATATACATGAAATAAAATCTCAGTGAGAGAGGTCCTAATTAATCCATGCCAGGGAAGAACATTACAAAATAACATTACAAATCATTATAGCCTTCTAATCACATCAGAAATGTTATCCAAATCTGTGAATGCCAGAATATCCTTATAG
This sequence comes from Thinocorus orbignyianus, assembly GCA_013400375.1. Classification (NCBI taxonomy): domain Eukaryota; kingdom Metazoa; phylum Chordata; class Aves; order Ciconiiformes; family Thinocoridae; genus Thinocorus; species Thinocorus orbignyianus. The sequence goes on from VXBW01001744.1 coordinate 9,960, forward strand.
TCTGAATCTGAAATTTCTGAAACAAAATCCTGCTAGAGATTTCTTTTTTTCCTCAGTGATTACTGCTTTTCTTTTTAATTTTATCCAAAACATAACTCCATAGTATAATAAAATCGTTTCGAACAAAATTCCAGATGGATGAATAAGATTAAATTAAATTACCCCATTCTTTGCTTAGTCTAATAATAAAGCTTATATTTATATTTTCTTCCAACAGTTTATGTAACTTTATTTTATACGCTTTGCATTAGAAAAAGTGAAATGTAAAGAAAGAAAACATTTTTACATATCAGCAAATTAGCCTAATCCTGGAAAGTACTTCTAATGAAATGTTTAGTGCAGGTCTTAATGATAAAATCTAAAATAAGATTTCTTAATGCTAAAACTTAAGAAACATAGGAACAACAGAGAAAGAAGGATGGAAGAGTGCGAAGCAGTGGAGTGAACACCAAGATCAGAGTAGGAGGAGGAGGAGGAAGAGGTCTCCACGCCAGAGCAGATATCCACACTTCAGTCCATGGAAGACCCCATGCCAGAGCAGGTGGGTACTTCTTGAAAGAACCGTAGCCCACGGAGATACCATAATGGAATTAATTTTTCCCTTGAAAGGACCACAACTAGTGGAGAGGGTCAGAATCAGAGCTGGGGAAAGGTATGAGAAACAGCAACAACCAGCTTTGTATTAGCCATTCCCATACTAACTCTGCTGCTTAGTTGGGGCTAGATGAGTTGAGAGTTAAGGAGTGAAGTTGAACTCTGGAGAGCTGGGAAGAAAGGCGCTGTTTTACTTTGTCTCATTACCCAAATTTCTTTCAATTGCCAATAGATTAGATTAATTTTTCCCAAGCTTAGTCTCTTCTCCTCACAACACTAACTGACAAGTGATCTCCCTGTCTACTTCACATCCTGTTTTCTCCCACTGTCCCATTGAGGAAGGGAAATGAGATAGCAGGGGTGCAGGAGTTCGGCCCTTAGCCACCACTAACCTACTATAAATGCCTAAGTCAGATGATGAACCATTTATATTTTCTATACTATGTCCGGTCAACTCTATGTTGATGATTTCAATTCAGTCTTTGAACCAAAGTGATTCATTTACTTCCAATCTTTTCAAATCAATTTTCATATTGCCCTGTTATATTCACTAATAAAATTAAAAACATAAAAATTACAAACTTCTTGAAAATTCTGAAAATTATGTTTAAAGATTCACAGAATCACAGGATCACAGGATGGCTGGAAGGGACCTCTGGATGTCATTTGGTTCAGTGTCCCTGCTCAAACAGGGTCACCTATAGCCAGTATCATGTACAGACAGCTTTTGAGTGACTGCTTATGGAGACTTCACAACCTCTCTGGGCAACCTGTACCAGTACAGTCACCCTCACAGTGAAAAAATGTTTCCTGTTGTTCATATGGAACCTCCTTTGTTTCATTGCCTCTGGTCCTATCACTGGACACCACTGACAAGAGCCTGGCTTCATCTTTGAACCCTCACTTCAGGTGTTTATATACACTGATAAATTCCCCTCTGAGTCTCCTCATCTCTAGTCTGAATGGTCCCAACTTTCTCAGCCATTTTGCATCAGAGGGATGCTCCAGGCTCTTAATCTTCTTCATGGTCTTTTGCTGGACTCTCTCCTGTGTGTTCATGTCTTTTTTGTACTAAGGAGGCCAGAACTGGGCACACTACTTGAGGTGTGGTCTCACCAATGCTGAGTAGAGAGTAAGGATCACCTCCTTCTACCTGCTGGGCATACTCTTAATATATTCCAGGATACCATTTGCCTCTTTGTCACAAGGGCACATCATTGGTTCATGTTCAAGCTGGTGTCCGCCAGGACCCACAGGTCCTTTTTCTGCAAGGCTGCTTTCCAGCCTTGTATTTGCTTATCAAAGGATGTATAGATTTGCATTAGACAAAGAAAAAGACCTAATGGAGGAACATATGGCTTTTCATGTAGTTAGAACATTTTAACTAATTAAGTTATCAAAAAATCAATAGATCTTTTACCTGGATAGAAAATACCTTAACACTTATTCCCCCAGAAATGGACAGTAGAAACTGGATCCCCTTTGAAGACTATGACAAAACCTCCATTCTACCAGAATGCTTCTGAATATTCTTACATATATAGTTATATGTAAAGTGTTTGATGACCTGTAGACTGCAGTGCACAGCAAGATAATCTACACAACATTATATATAAAGTAGATTGTGCCATCATACGTCCATCTATGAAATATCTTACAGTCTTTTGCCTAATAAATTCAAACCTCTCTAGCTCTATAAATGTAGTATCATATAACCATTAAAAATATGACTACAAATTTAAAGGTTATCAGTAAAGCACTTAAATATTGCCTTTTTTTTTTATGAATTATTTGGAATGTCACATGAGGCTTTTCTAATGTTTTATTTTTCATGAGCTAGTTTACAGACATTTAGTCTGCACTTCATAAATATCAATATTAGAACACTTCTCCAGTTCTGAGTTTGCAGTATTTGCTGAATTATATTTATTTTCTATGAATTAGTTAATCTTGTTCTTAAGAGTTATTGAAGCTTCATCCTGTTGACAGAAAACAAAGGTCCTATTTTTAGAAACTAAGACTGACGGCTCAAAGATCAACTATCCTAAGAGACACTATGTTAGTCTAATCAATTTGTTAAATGTTAAAATGAGACTGGGGAAGAATAAATTTTCTTCCATCTGAAACTAGCAGAATGACTAGGATTTTTGTGCCTTTATCTATAGTATAAAGAATGTTTCACTTCCAAGGATCACCTTGGCTTATTTCACACTTTTTCTGGGTTTTAAAGCACCAGCTGAGTTTTCGGTCTCTTCAGAAAGCGTTTGTGCTGCTTTGTTTCTGTCCTGCAAACTGCAATACACATTTGCTTGTAGGATTCTGGAAATCACCCATTCAATGTCTAATGTGTATGTGCTGACAGCTGCAGGAAACACATTCAATGACTAAATTGCCATTCTTATTTTCTTTAGTATAAAAGATGTTATGACCCTTCCACACGTGGATAACAGTAAGGCAGCAAAATTTTAGCATTAAAAATTCATTTAGTGTTCAGTTTTCACAGACCAGGAGTTGTGTGGTGTTTTCTTTTTAGGATATACAGATCATTTATGAAAACCTAAGGGTAGTTTCAACTGAGTTACTGTTGAATACTGATTTTTTTTCCCCCACAAATTAGGACCAAATTCCTCAAATCAAGCACCCACTGAAAATGAAACCTGTGGAAAAAATTGACAGTAGATCAGACTTATATGGTGATTAGCTTTGGTGATGTTAGTTACTTCGAAGATAAAGTTTTAGGAATCTAGTACTTACACCACAGTCTACTACCATTAGTTAAATACATGTTCTCTCTCTGAACTGTGTGGAAAATTGTGCATTTCAAAATATGATTCACAAAAACTACTTATAAAGAGGAATTAGGGAAAAGTGCATTTCAGAATATTTTTTTTCAGAGGTATAAAAGTCTAATTTCTCCATTCTGACCTTAGCACTCCTGTAGGCAAAGATTTCTTCCAGAGAGATCCATTTTTTAAAAATATCAAGATCATTAACTATTTTATTTCAATGTATAGCAAATAAAGGAATGGTTCTGTGACTTGCTCATGAGAAGTAGGACATGGGAAGTAAAAGATGTTTCACCTTAGTTTCCTTCTTTACTTAAGAATGTCTGGAATCTTGATTCAAGTCATGGTTCTATCTAGGGTATCTTATTATGCAAGTTATAGGGTGGTTCACGTGGATGGAGTAATCAGTCTAAACCTTTTCATTGACTTATTTTTAGTCCAGGCTAATTAATTAATTTATACAACATTTGTCAATAGAATTCAGAATAGTTTAACTTCCAGTATATGAAGAGTAATGGAGACAAAACTGAGCTCTGGAGTTCGGGTTCCAGGTAGGTTTCATCAGCAGGGATGAAAACATAGGATCTCTCACACAGAGCAACACCACTGAGCTGATGAGAGTAAATAATACCAGTAAGAGAGTACAGAGTGGCTTTAGACAGAGACAGAATTGGTTTGAATTCACAGATCTTTACTAAAAGTAGCAGTTTAATCAGATTTTTTTTTCATTTTAAGGTTAATGTGTGCTTTTTATTTGACAAAGACTTTCACTTACCTTTAGCACATAATGGTAATGTGATTCCTCCTGGTGTAGACTTTCTAGTCCTCAGTCTTCAGCATCTCAGATCTTAGCTATGTAATTTGCTCTTGCCTTATTTATTTTTTTTCAGTTCTTTCCTTCTTTGGGGTCCTTATCTAATAATCTATTACCTATATGATCTGGGTATTCCTCCTCAGAGATGTTAATGCCTTCAACAGTTTTCTAGTCCTAAAGTTCACATACCCAATGTCTTTTCTTAATTTATTTTCCAGCCACTTTCCTCCCCATCCCAAACATATTTTCTGCCCTTTTTCATTCTACCTTATACATCTCTTTCTCTCATGCTCCTCTTTCTCTAGACATTTGTTCCCTATCATGTCCTTTATCCTAAATCTGTTCCCTCTGATTATATCACTAACAGACTTCCAATCATAAAATTTTCCCCTCTTTTGAGACAGAGGAAGTTTAGGCAAATATTATAAGAAGCATGTAGTGATAGTCCCCCAAAATTTCATCATTTTAACTCATGAACTTTTTGATCAATGATAGTTTTTGTAATTTAAACCAGGAAGATTATTCTAAAAGCAAGCATAAAAATATGTCATAACTCTTTCTAACTTTCACAGAAGAAGTTGGAAGTCAAATAAGACCGACAGCAGACTTCCTACTGAACTTTGTTGTGGTCAAATCAATGCTAGGTCCTAGGAGTAGGCATAAGTGAAAGAAAAAAAGGTCAAGAGGTTCAGAAAAGCAGGCTAATTCATTGCTCCTATAGTCATCTAACTTCAAGTGATATTCTAAGACTTTTGTTCTTGAGACTTCAAAATTCTTTTAAATGCTTGTATTTCTGTTAATAATGTCTTTTTTTCAACATCTTTTTATGTAGTTTCAATTATTTTTAGATATTGTTAATATAAAATCTTTTTTTAAATAATTGTTTATTGAAAAGTATTTGATTTACCTTGTGCATTATGACAGGGCAATTTTGTCACAGAAAAATACAAATAACCAATGTTTTAGGGAGCTAAATTTTGTCAAATGTTTTTGACACAAGTTTCAGTAGGAGCACATAGAACGTTCTGGTTCAGCTGTGTGTTATCAACCCAGCTATTCTTAGATCACTCAAAGGTCTTGAAGACTGTGAAAAAGTTTGAAAAATTCAGTTTGGTTCAGATTTCAGTCTGTGATACTCATAAAGCATTAGCCGTACACCAGTTTTCACAGCAAAAAATATGAAGATTGATAGAGAAAACTTAATTCCCTTCTCTTATCTCTGAAATACTGAAGCTTTGACCCATGCTTCATGTTGCTTACTGCTACTGTAGCAGTATTTTGTGATATCATGAAGAGGATTTGACTCTGAGTCCTACTCTCAGCAGCTTAATTCCTTGATAGAGTGGGAAAGGCACCAATCAACAACTGCAGCACAGGGAGGATTGTGAATTTTTGAAATAGGTCTTAGCACTGAACTGAGGTCCATTCAGATAAAAACTTTTTCCTAAGTCATAAAAGGCAATGAAGCCTGCTAATATATCTGTAAGTCCTTGGAAATTTCATAATGTTAATTCAGATTTACTTCATGCCAGATTTAACAGTTAAAGGGTTGATAATTTCTGTTCATATGCACGTATTGCAATGTCCCTTGGGTCAGTTTTAGTGCCAGTCTTGTTGAATATCTTTATCAATGGTCTGGATGAGGGAATTGAGTGCTCCCCCAGTAAGTTCGAAGACAACACCAAGCTAGGTGGGAGTGTTAATCTGGTTGCGGGGAGGAAGGCTCTACAGAGAGACCTGGACAGGTTGGATCAATGGGCCAAGGCCAATTGTATGAGGTTCAATAAGGCCAAGTGTCAGGTCCTGTATTTTGGTCACAACAACCCCAAGCAGCACTACAGGCTTGGGGAAGAGTGGCTAGAAAGCTGCCCCGCAGAGAAGGACCTGAGGGTGCTGGTGGACAGCCAACATAATATGAGACAGCAGTGAACTCAGGTTTAATTTATTGACAGTTAAAATACAGTAAGATGGTAAAGACTGAAGACAAAGCTAAAACCACCTTTCCCCTGCTCCCTCCTCTTCCCAACTTCAACTTCAGTCTTTCACTCCAGACTCTACTATCTCTTCCTGACTTGTATCAGGAATAGCATGGCTAGCAGGAGTGGGGAAGTGATTGTGCCTCTGTACCCATAACTGGTGAGGTCTTGACTACTGTGTTCAGTTCTGGGCCCCTCACTACAAGAAGGACACTGAAGTACTGGAGCAGGTCCAGAGGGGAGCCACCAAACTGGTGAGGGGTCTGGAGAACAAGTCATATGAGGAGAGGCTGAGGGAACTGGGCATGTTTAGTTTGGAGAAGAGGAGGCTGAGGGGAGACCTCCTTGCCCTCTACTGAAAGGAGGTTGTAGAGAGGAGGGTGCTGGCCTCTTGCCCCAAGTGAATAATGACAGGACCAGAGGAAATGGTATGAAGCTGCAGCAGGGGAGGTTCAGATTAGGTATTAGGAAGCATTACTTTACTGAAAGAGTGGTCAGGCACTGGAACAGTTGTGTCACCATCCTTGGAAGTATTTAAGAAATGTGTAGTTTTGGCACTTCAGGGCATACTGTAGTGGTCAAGGTTGCAAGGGGTTTTTATCTATGTGTGGTTGGACTTAGTGATCTCAGATGTCCTTTCCAATCATGATGATTTTGTGATTTTTTGATACATCTGAATAATTTATTTTTGTTCTCATGATTCTTTAAGATGTGCCTGACACCTAAAATAAAGTCTTTACTTTGTCCCTAGAGAGCACTTAGTTTACGTTTACTGTAACATCATCAATGAAAGTAAGAAACGGGAATCAGAAAAAAAGAAAACACAAATTGGTAGCTGGAAAAAAACCCAAACTTCTTAGTGAAACTGGACAATGTTGTTATTTTAACTGTGTTGTAGCTGTTGGGTCTACTGAAAAGTCTTCATAAACTGACTGAATTGCTAGGTCTACTGCAAAAGAATTTCACTGTTTTGAAACAAAAGCTGTTACATTGACACATCTTGATCTTCCGAACATTCTGAACATTTGCTGAAATAAGGGATACTTAGCAAGTTTCTGTGGTACATGTAAGTGCTTCTTGAGTTAAACAAGCAGTTATTTTTTAAAAAAATAGTAAAAGATAAGGTGTCTTATACATTAATTACTCCTTACTTCTTTTCTTCTTTTAACATTTTCATCCATGGAATTTTGATTACAAATTTCAGAAGGAATTTTATTTCATATTCTTGAATTCACACACTGGCCATTAAAAATAAATAGATGTAAAACTCAAAAGGATGTAAAAAAAACCCAGTACAATCAGCTCACTAAGAAGTCACACTTTTTTTGTTTGATGTATTATTTTGATGTAGCATTTTTTTCTATAAATTTATTTTTTATTATTTAAAAACTGTCTTGTTTTACTTCTTTCTTACATGCAAAGGGATTTGTAATTTTATCAGAGAAATTATTTTCACTTAATTTGATATTTTCAGATGCAGTAAGTAAATTAGATTTGTGTATACTAGATATTTTTTAAGATCTCCCTTCAGGTCTTTCAATTTCTCTACATGGCCTTAACATCAAGTTTTGTACAGATGGATGCAGAGGAACAATTAAGATGTGATAAGTTATATCCCCAGAATTTCTCGTATACTGTTTACTGACAACTAGAGATACCACCATCTCCTCAGAAACACAATGAAGGTAAGAAAATATTTTAATTCCAAAACTCAACTGCCTAGAAAACAAAGTTTTGTCATCCCATCCTTTTCATGCTCAGTAATAGAGCAATGGGCAGTGTCACTTTGATATTCAGTTTTGAAAGTATCAGTGTTAGCTTTCTACTTACAGAATATCAAGGCATTACAAGTAGACAAGCATTTTTTTTTCTTTTCCAAAAGAAATTATTCACATGTTTTGTGTATTTCATTTTAAAATTTGTTTCTCAATAGAGAACAAATAACTGACTTACACTAAAACCTCATTTTGGGAAAGAGGAATTTGATAAAAACATGACAACCACAGCCACTTCATGTCTTCTACTTGTGCATCAAAACCAGATTCTCTGTTTTGAAAGATAAAATAAATGCCTTGCAATGTTATCCTTCTTTTATTCCAAAATACAGAGCAACACACAACCTATTTCCAGGTAAATGTATATTTTCTAAAATAAATGTTATATCTTTCCACCAAGTTGTTGAATAATTAATTAAGCTTGATGATTTTAATTAACCCATGACACTGAACTGGAATAAATTTAATCTTTTCCTGTTGTCCTGGTTCTGGGAGGGATAGAGTTAATTCTCTGCTGGATTTAGCAGGGCACAGGTATTCCATCCCATGTGAGCCATACGCAGAGGTAACTGGTCAGGAAGGGGAGCGGGGACAGGAAGTTGGTGGTGGTGCATGGTCAGGGGATGTTCCATGGTGCAGTGAGTGAGCAGTCAATATCATTTACCATGTTTATACACTCCTCTATCCATGTTACTGTTTTCTTGTTCTCTTCGTTTTTCTGTTAAATTGCCTTTGTTCCACCACCACAACTTTTGCCTTTTTCTTCTGATTCTCCCCTCACAGCTGTGGAGGGTCTTGAGAGAGCATGGCTGCCATGTGGTTCTTTGTTGACATCTGAAATTAAACTACGACAGCTGTCTAAATTATTAGTCCCTTGGGATTACATCACATCTGGGAGTATGTAACAAGAGCTCACAAGTTAGAATACATTTACAGTGCTTACTGCTTTGCAGAGCTGGGACATCTTTTCCAGAGTCAGTTATGGCTGTTGTCTCACTCTGAAATGAAAGAATGAAAAATGTTCATGGAAAACTTGCAGTTTTTGAAAAACACATTATGGAGGTAGAACTTAAAGAAGAAATTCTCATTTTATTTCTTTAATTTCTCTGCTATTGTCATCTTACACGTGGGGCAACTACTTCTGCAAGTGAGCAAATAAAAATTCAAAAGAGGTTGTTTGGGTTGGTTTATTTTTTTCAGCTTGTCTACAGATCAAACAAGATATTTTAGTTATCCCCATTATCATTCAGTCAAAGTTTAACACTAGAAAAACTAGTAGGAAAACAATAACTTGAGTTTGATAACTTCACCTGACACATTTTAATAGCTCAAAACTTTATTAGGAACCTAGTGTTACTGAACTTTTCCCGTCCTGCCTCTTTTACCAGTTGTCAGTAATATTTGCACCAGTTAATCCTGCTCTATGGAGCACATTCTATTCTGTGCTTGTATCAGTTCTGCCTCATTGTACCTCAGGAGCTCTATACTTTTCTAAGCTTATTCCCACCTTATTTTTCTTTCTTTTTTTTCTTTTTTCTTTTTTTCTTTTTTTTTTTTTTTTTTTAATGATTCAGTCACAGATTTCAGATGAAGAAATGCACCAACCTGGTTACACTTGTAAAACTGATTGTTAATCTAGATGCTACAGTGCTCTTGATGGAATTCCTCTATCATACAGAAGAGGAGGTACAGCAAAATTTAATATATTTGTCTCCTAACTCCAATAAACCTTTTAAGTTTGATTACACAACATATGTACAGTACTTTATATTGTTCAAAAATGAGAAAATCTTACTTTTATGTGGTATCTCAAGATAACAGTATATATTGTTTTAATCTCCAAAAACATTAGGGAAGATGAAAGCATAGCACCAAGAGACAAAATATTATTTAAGGTTTCAATCTTAGTATTGATTTTAGGAAAATGACTCTCCAGAAACAAAGATAAACCCAGATATAAGTCACTGTGGGAATAGAAATTGATGGGTTATAGTCTTTTCTACAGAACTGAAGCAGTGGACCCTGACATGAAGAAGTATATCTGTAATAAATTCAGATTCTAGCCTTCATCCATGCCATACAATGTCACGAAATATTAAGCAAGTGCCTTATGTGTGCAAGGCTTTGTACAATTAACCTTATTTTAGGGAGATAATTATGAAAGATAATATGTGGTTCACACAAGAGGGACAGCAGAACTGACAAAGGGTGCGAACTCATTACTTTAGGTCACTGGATTACTTTTTGTAGTTGTTGTTGTTGTTATTTGGGTTTTGTCTTTCTTTTTTTGCCTTTTCAATCTGGTAGCTTTATTTTCTTTTCTACTAGAGGTAAACAGAAGCTGATTGGACAATCATTAAAGTCAGAGCTACCTCTGCTATGCACTAGAGGATATTTTAAAGCAAGCAAGACTTAGAGTGAATTTTCTAATACATCTTTAAAAGAACAGTAGGCAAAGAACTTTCATCAACAGCTAAGTCTGGACAAAAATACCAACCCCCCCAACCCCCCCAAAAAAAAAAAAAAAGAAAGAAAAAATTGTAAAGTTACTAAAGTAAAAATGCAACATGGATACTATAAATGAAAAATATTAATAAACGCAGTTAATTTCTATTTAATTTTCAACTTTCATTTATAACAGCATTAATAGGTAATAAAATTTAACACTGATAGTACAGGACAAACTTCAAGATAATGTGGAATTTGTAGACCAATGAAGGAAGAATGACTAAATCGACTACAGGAACAACTGCATAAAAATTACTTGCAAGGATGGCATCATCATAATATCCTCTCAACCTCAGAATGTGGGGTGCTGCAGCCTTCTTCTGACCTCTTCTTCTTGAGGAAAATTGATGATATTGACCTGAAGAACCAGAGGGGCAGTGAAAGTGTGCCAGTAACACCATTTGTATTGCAATGCTAGTTGCGTTACTAGGGATATTTTTTCTTTAATAATCAAATACTTTGGACAATCACTATTAGTATCATTGTAGCTGCACTAATATTAAGCTAACAAGCTAAAAAAGAATTCTTTGTTTTGCATGTAAAGGCGTGTGTTTTCAACCCAGGAAAATTGCACAGCATAACTGGTCTTTTATCCTGCTCTTCAGTCTTGTTTGCAATTTAGATGCAATATTTCAAGCTCAACATTTTGATCAAATAAAGAACATCGGCCCCTATAATTTAGAACTTTTAGTTCCTATAGTTTATAAGACACAAATTTTGTTACATGGACTTCCTAGTCAATGAAGAGAAGAGCTAGAAAGCTAAAAGACTTCATGCTAATTATTGATGCAGACCAGAAAAACATGTCTTAAATCCCTTATGTCCAAGATTAAAATGTCTGTATCAGGGTTGCACAGAATAGCGTGTGATTCAGTCTCTTCTATATATAGGTCCATCCACCCTGTGATTGTAAGGGGAAAAAAGTATGAATAGAAAGACAGAGAAAGTGTTAGTGTTACTTTCTAGAATAACTACTAGCAGACCTATCAAAAAATAAAGATGTTGAGATTCAATACCCTCTTACTAGGTTAGGAGGACCAAAGCCATATGCATTAATCAAAAGATCCATAAGATCCAATGAATATGTGGCTATAACTTTACTTTTCTCACCTCTAATCCCTGTCAGGGTAAGTCTGGTCATTGCAAAGAAATTGATTTAAGGTAGACAGCTGAGAGTTGAAAATCAAAGAATATATATTAGTATCTCAGTTGTAAGGGCATTCAGTAGAAAAAATGAATCTTCTATTCTCATCCTTATTCCGTGGGAATGTTTAATGCCACACAATCCTTTCCTCTCCTCTGAACCACAGATAAAAAAAGACAGTGAGAACAGTACGAGGGTACCGTTTAACTAAGCGCTTAGTAGGCACCTTACAGAAAAATATGCCTGTCCAAGTGTGTGATTCATTTTATGCTTCATTCTCACTTTTAATCAAGTTTCCCTTTGTTGTAAAGCCAGCTAGCAAGAAAGCTTGTCTCTTGCTCCTGTCTATTTGTATCCAAGCCCTATTAGTTTTAATAAAATTTATCCAAAGTCAATGAGCCAAGGCTTCTTTTCACATTGGACTGGACTCAAGTTGTCAAACCAGAAGCAGATCAATCAAAGCTGGCTGTTGTATTGCAGAAGGTATTTTGAGTTAATTGATAAATCCAATTAATATTTTGAAATTTATATTCTGAACTCTGAAGTAGATCCAGAAGTAAACAAGATGTTCAAGCAGACTATGAAATAATGACTTACTATGCATTTAATATCAACTTTTAATTGATTTGTTTATTGCAAATTGGCTGTAGCACCTTATTCCCCCCGCTATAAGGGTCTTAAAAGATGCATTGGATTACATAAAGGTGATTGTTATAGTAACTCACACCAAATGATAGGACTAAATTGGACTTTTTCCTCAACTAGTCAGTGAAACTCAGATCTCACATCTAGAATCAAATAAAATCAATTTTTTCCTGAAGAGGTGTTAGTAGCAAATTGATAAATAGCTTTTAAACAATATTATTTTGAAGAGTATGAGTAAGATTTGGCCTAGATGGACATTCCACTGCCTGTCTGTACAATCTATTCCATTGTTTAACCGATTTCACAGAAAAACATTCTCTGCTCATACTGAGTTGGTATTTTCCTTGCTACAACCTGTACTCGTTCTCTCCCAAACTTTCCTGTAAAGCCCTGAGAAAAGTTTGGCTCTGCCTCCTCTGTATCCTCTCACGACAGAGTTGAAGACAGATTGCCTTGCCTCAACCATCCGTTCTTTAGCCTGAACGCAACTCATTCAGCTTCTTCATGAGCATCAGATGTCTCACCATTCCGGTGGCTTTCCAGAGGACTTACTTCAACAGCCTTTTTTACTGGGGAGCTCAGCACTCCACACGTGTCTCAAGAGTGCTGAGCAGAGGGAAAGGATGACTTATCTTGCCGTGCTGGCAATGATCTTTCTGATGCAGCACAGGATGCCGTTGGCCTTGATTGATGCAAAAGCATATTGCTGGCTCATGGTCAAGTTGTTGACCTCTGGGACCTTCTTTGCTAGCCCAGCCTGTGCTGTTACATGGAGTTATTCCCCCCTCATTGCAAGACGTTGTTTTTTGCCTTCATTGAATTTAATGAAATTCCTATTAGATCACCAGTAATACAGGTTACACTGAAATGTGTTACCACCATTTTTTTTTCTACATAGTCACTAAAAGGATGCCATACAATGGGAAGAGAACATCAGATCAGAGATTATTTGCTATGAACAAGACCCCCCATCCTCAAAATTCCTAGCAAATCAGCATCAAGTCAAAACATCAAAGAAGCATAAAATACTGCATTTTAAGAACTGCTGCACTGACAGGTTTGAAAATTTGCCGAATCTTTAAAGGCTTTGTTCAAAAGCTCCATGACAATAGAAGAAATTAAAATCCAGCAAGATTTTTAACACATATGCTTAATTTAAAATTTATATAATGTTATTAACTACGGTGAGTCTAATCTGCCTGAAACTAGGCATGAATTAAGTATCTTGAAGAATTAGGAAGCTGAATAAGGCCAAAGGTCAAACAACATTATTTATGGGAACTTAATTCCAAAAACTTTGAAGCTTGAGACCTTCAACACTTATACCTTCATTTTCTCTCACGTTTATGATATAATTTTTGTTATATGATGTTAATGATACACTGCTGAGTTATTTACAATCTGCATTAGTAAAAATATATATGTAAGAAATTCGCATCTATGTATTTAGAACATCTTCAAATAGGTTATTTCTCAAAAACAACATTTCAAACAAAAGGGATATGTGTGAGTCGTTGAAGTTTTCACGTAAACTTACATGAAAATAGAATAGAAGAAAAGTAAGTTTTAGCCCATTTGATATTTTGTGCCTGATAAACTTTAAATCTTTTCCTGGTGACTAGATATCACTAGTACAGTGTATCTCAGCTGGACTTCTGACACAGTAAGGACCAAAAATTACAGTTCCTTAGAGAAGCAATGATTAGTATAATAAGGAGAAACCAAGGGATAACAATAATTTATAAATACTTGCTCTCTTAGTAAAGAGAGCACTCTTTCCCTGTGGAGCAGACCTTATACTTAATGTTTTCATTGACTTAATTTGCACATAATATAAAATTATGTAAAGAGGTTCAAGAATGGCAAAAAACTAGGGAGTAATATTAGTCTCAGAAAACTGTGTCATAATGAATGAGACTGAATAGTATAACAGGTGACTTCAGGCACTGTGGGTCAAATGAACTGGGGATTCGCACCTTGAGTTATACACATCCACATACAAAAAGGAAAAAAAAAGATGAAAAGTTCCGGTCGTGTCATCAGTTACTAGTGCTGTGACGATATCATGGCCAGGAAAAATTAAGATAATCTTGTGATGCCACTAAACCTGAGAAAAGCAGAAGCATTATGCCGTCTTACAAGGCTGTTGATAACATTGAAATGTTGCAGAAAGCTAAAAAAAACAAAAAAAAAAATATTCAAAGTAATACACGTAATCACATGAACTACTGTACAGGTCTGAAGACTGGTCATTAAGAAAGCTACCTAAAGGAAGGAAATGGTTATAGCATAAGCATAAAATAATTCCATTTGGAAGCTATTAGGATAAGAATTTTTATTAGGCTAAGAATGATCTGGGAACAACCTGCTACAAGGATAGCAAAATTTCTATCCTACAGATTTGCCACAGCCAGGGTCCAGTATAAGTGACCTCAAATGTCACTTTAAATTTTATGTTCCTATGAAAGATATCGCAATTTCTTTGATTTATTGCTATGGTATTTCTTCTTTTCCAACTTTGTTACCAGCACAGTTCATTTTCAGTACATGCTATTGTAATGCCGAAAAGTCAATTGTTATGATTTTCTTCTGTTTCTTGGAAAGTATTCCCTGCAGTAATATAATTCCACTGAATATTACTGTGCCAGTAATATTTTCCATGTTTAATATTGTTTAAGAAGAACTAAATTAATATTTGTGCTTAATTGATTTTTTGAAATGGCTAATTTTCTGTGGAGATTTTTTAAATAAAATGTTTACAAAGTTATTTTTAGCTAAAAACAGAAAACTGAGAAGACTCTAATGAACATAACAGTGTACTGACAAGATTATGCAGAAAAAAACCCAGATATAAAATGTGTTATACAAAAAGTACAAACATTTTCTCTCTTAAAATAATTAAAAATGTGTTTTCAGAATAGAGGTGATATCATTTACTGAGTCTGATTTTTTTACGAGCAAAATCTTTCTGTAAAATAGATTTTACTTAACTATTTTAGTATTGTTCTGTATAAATAAATGTAGCCTAAAGTTGATAATTCTTGAATATATTCTTACTTGAAAACAGGAATAAGTCTACTGTCCTAAGTAGTTTAAACTGTTATTATAAGTAATGTTCATTTTTTACAAGAACCCAAGTTCACTTTAATTTTTTAGAGACTTTTTCAAGAGAGCTAAGGTACTGTATGTATTGTAGTTATATATAAGTGAAATAATATTTGTTTTAAATTGAAAACATTGTGAATTGGATTAATTTCTACTTTCTGTAGAAAATTTTCTTCTGAAAATTTGACTCTTTCACTGACTACCTTGACTGTGCAATGAAAGACTTGATAGCAGGTTGAACAATTTACTAGTCTGATTCAGGATGTCTTTTTATATACAAATACGTCTGGCCTCATAACCATGTTACACACAAATTTTTTTGACTTAGTAAATGTTTTTTTCACATGAGTAAGGTTTATTTTTTTATATATAGACCTCTATTTCTAACACTTATTTGGACTTAAAACTGAAGCTGCTATTTGGCTCACAGTGATGCAACAGCGAGTTCAGAGCAGTAAAATAATTTTATTCGTAAAAATAAGCTTAGTTACTTCAATAGCCTTGCCTAACTGCATTTATATTTCTGTTCTTACCGGATCACAAAAATAAATGCAGCTAGAAAAAAAATTTCCCCAAAGAAAAATGGATTGTTTCCTGGACCACTATAATGATGAATAGATACTGATACTTCACTCTTAGTATAAAGTAGCTTTTGACTGCTTCTGGTGCTACTGCATGCCACCCTCTGTTAGAAAAATTAGTTAGAACAGTGAAAGAATCACTTGTCTTTCAGGGCCCAGTGGTAATAATAGCAAAACAATGCCATCAGAAAGGTTTGGGTTTATGTCTTAATGCATTTCTTGTTTTTCATACAACCATTAATATGTTACTAGTCCTGAAGCCCGTAATACAACATGTCGAGTTTGGAGAAGAGGAGGCTGAGGGGAGACCTCCTTGCCCTCTACAGCTGCCTGAAAGGAGATTGTAGAGAGGTGGGTGTTGGCCTCTTCTCCCAACTGAATAATGACAGGACCAGAGGCAATGGTATGAAGTTGCAGCAGGGGAGGTTCAGATTAGATATTAGGAAGCATTACTTCACTGAGAGGGTGGTCAGGCACTGGAACAGCCTTCCCAGGGAGGTAGTTGAGTCACCATCACCTGGAGGTAATTAAGAAATGTGTAGATGTGGCACTTCAGGGTGTGTTCTAGTGGCTGAGATTGTTGGGTTGGGTGATTTGTTTCATGGGGTTCATTTCTTTGTGGGCTGTGTGTGGTGTTTTTTTGTTTGTTTTTTTTTTTGTTTGTTTGTTTGTTTGTTTGTTTGTTTTGTTGTTGTTGTTTGTTTGTTTGTTTGTTTTGGGTTTTGGGTTTTTTTTTGTTTTTTGTTTTTGGGGTTTTTTTGTGTGTGTGTGTACGATTGGACTCGATGATCTCAGAGGTCTCTTCCAACCATGAAAATTCTGTGATTCCTCATCCTGAGCAGCCCAGGGGTAAGGGAAATGGGAGCTTGTGGCCAGTCTCTGCTGCTCCCTCCTTCTCACACTTTTCCCTGCTCCAGCATGCATCTCCTCCATAGGCTGTGGTCCTGTAACCCTGCTCCTGCATGGGCTCTCCATGGGCAAGAATTCTTTTGGGAAATGGCCACCTCAAAGGTGCCCTGTAGGGGGTCAGTTAGAGGCTGCCCAGCAGCCCCCACTGCCAGCATTTGTGCACTAGCATCCTGCACAGATACCTAGAACTGTTTTCTTTGGGTTTGTTTTAGTCTACGGTGGAAAACAGTAATGCCAATTCTTTAAATGGGATTATAGACTGAGAGAACTCCAACGGCTGCCTCACTGCGTGAACTGAAAAATAACACATGTGAAAGAGATGTTGGTTGGTGGTTTTTTTTTTTTTAAAAAAAAGAAAAATACAATACAAATATCTAACCAGAGATGTTTGATTTATATGAGTTGTTATAATCCATGTTAGTACAGCTGAAGTGTCTCGGTATGCCTTGGCTTTGTAGCTCATTTTTAATCAGAAAGGCATGGCCTAGCTGGATGATTTTCTTTGCATGCAACATCAGTTTTGACCTTTGTAAATAAAGAATTTCAATAGAAGGAAATGCTTCAAGGTGGATTTTTTGTGGTTTGTACAAATGTTTCCCAAGGACTAAGCAGAGATTATCAAACTCATTTCTCTTTTGACCCAGCGGAGATCTCTTAACCTAGTTCTTCGGAGTCCAAAGGCTTGTGCACTAATCCACTAATCCTCCTAGTCTCACAAATTATTGAAAATCCATTATCTACAATCTCAGACTGAAGATCTATTGGAAAGACTGTGACCTCAGGGAAGCCCGGATAGTGAAATATATTGCCCTACATAATTTTTTTTTCTCACCATTTTAATTTTTTACTGATTTGCTTTCCTTTGAGAAACAGGACTGTCTCATCATTTGAGATATTTTTTTCCCAGATACACTCTGTATTTATAACACTTTGAAGTTATATTTTTTTAATGAACAACCCTGCAATATCATCTTGCTTCTTCATTATAGCAACTTTTCACTTCCTCCAACTTCCTGCTGCTGCAAAAGATCATGGGAAAAGCTGCAAAATCTTTGAAACAACAGGGTCCAAAAAGATTTTTATTTAATTAAAACCTGCTTGTTGTAACTTTCTTTTTTATTTATCTACCTTCATATTGCAAAACTCCAAAATTCTTCACGATATTCTTTAAGAACATGAGTATAAGCTCTAAGTCTTAGCAAATTATATAAAGATATTGATTCTTCAACAAATCCATTCTGAATATTTCAACTTACCAATTTATAAAACCAGAGACTATAGTGAAGACATATTGTCTTTGGAAAGCATTTGAAAAGTTTAAATGGTAATAAAGAGGTTATTCAATTAAAAAATTTAAGAGGAAAGTGAAAGTTGGGGACATTGAAGCTGGTAAATAAGATGGATCTATCTTTCCCAATTTTCAGTTCTTTCAGCTTCTTTATCTTTTACCATTTTAAACGGATAAGTGTCTGTGGCCTGCTAAGTTCACTACTAGAAAAAGTGTAAGGACAAAGTCACATGCTCTCTTATTTCTTTGCCCTTTGCTAAGAAATATACAACATTCTTCATCTATGAGCATGCGCGTTTCACATCACAAAGAAGCATAAGGGATTCCACCTGTGACACCACCATTGAACAGACTGGCCTAAGCTCCTTCTGCCCACACTAATTCTGATAGTGAAATACTGAAAAAGGATAACTCATATTTGAGCTACCTGTATTTTAGTGAAGATAGACATATTTATTCAGTAGTGCTAGGAGGGCTTGTCAGTTCTTGTTTTCTGCCTCTGACAGCGCACCGTTCAAATACAATTATTTCACTGTGAAAGTGAATTGGACCTTAACATGTATCTTACTGGTGTCAGGTCTCTCATTCCTTTTTCTATTACATAGCACAACAACATCCAGACATTTTTCCAATTGTCCATCAGTGTCCCAGTAGATCTTTGATTTTGCAATGAATTTTGAGAATGAAGTCTTTTGTGCTGTTTATATACTATAGCTAACATGGTATCACCTAGATAGTCTTACTTTCTTGTATAATAGCCAATAACTTTCAAAAGCCAAGGAAGAAAATTAAAATTTCATATTAAAAGAATTCTATTCTATTCTATTCTATTCTATTCTATTCTATTCTATTCAATCCTATGCATATTAATTCTATTCTATTCATATTAATTCTAATTAATTCTATTCTACTCATATTAAATAAATTCTTTGGCCCCTTGTGGTAAACTGTTGCCACAGCCCAGAACACTAGCAGGAATTGTTTAATTATCTGGAATCCCTCTGCCATCCAAATACAACGATGAGGCTGAGAATTTGGACAGCTCCAAAAGGGTGTGATAAAACTCCCCCATAGTTTAAGCATCATCCATACAACACTGTCAGTTTTGTTTGAACTGAGGAGGAATTCAGGTAACAGAGGACACCTAAGACCAAATTCTAATTTACCAGAAGATACAGGAGGTACACTTTTCTTATTCCATTCCTTCCTTAGCTTTTCCCTTCAGCACTGCTTGAGTGTATTATTCTGTGATGACCTCCAAACCCTCTAAGATGCCTGTAGTGTAATATCAAGGCATTTTTTGCACCAAGGTACATTACTGGACTCAGACTACATCTGTTCATTTGCAGACAAGATTATCTTGAAAATTTCACCCCAGTCATTCCGAAAGACAGGAAAAGGATAGATGCTCTGCTCTTCCTGATGGAAGGGAACCATTCCTGTTTTGCTTTATTTTTGTAGCAAGCTTATAGGGAACTGTAATTTTTTTAAGTGTCTGCTTGTATAAGAGGTTAGACCATTCATACAGGGATTTCTTCCTTAAATTAATAACTTCTGGATAAGCCACAACACATTTTTTCAGAAAAAACTAATACATTTTATTGATTGAAATATCAACTTAGAATTCATGCCATGCTGCTTTATGTTGGAAAAAGATCACAATATTGTAGTCAACAAATGATGTAATGTGGTGTTATCTTCAGTATTTGTGGGGCTTTTTTTCTGTGTTGGAACACTTTCCAATAGCCACTTCTGCAAACTTCAGCCGGCCAACTTCACCAGTATTTTCAGCATATTGAAAACTATATTTGCACTAAACAACAACATCTTTACTCTACTATTCAGTTCTTCCTATTTAGGAACTAAATGTAGTCCGTTCCAGCTTCTGAAGATCAATCATCAATCAAGATATAAATAGCATAATATACTGAGAAGTATGAGTTTATTGTATTGATACGGAGCTTTAGTATACTCTGGAGTTACCTCAGACTCACAAAGCAATTAGCCAATAATGTTAAGAAATTATGGCTAATTTAATTAATGCTTAATGAAGCCTAATATAGCTGTCAGGATTGATGAGCCTATTGAGATTTACTACAAGAATACACAGTAAAGTTAGGGTCCTCATCTCATTTTGGCAGATTAATCATTATCTTAAAGATAGTGTTTCTTTCTAATGATATGAAAAAGAAATGTTTTCTTCTTTTTAAAATTTCATATAGTTTTAGGTATATGTAGTAGCACATGAATTTAATATCTAAGAAAATAGTCTCCAGTGGGCATCCACCGTTACAAAACAGGTAAAGTAGATATTTGAATGTCACAATTATTGAGTCAAGCAAGACATATGTGCATTGTAGTCTTGGTATTCTTAAATTTCAGTAACTTATGTCTCTGTCGCTATGTTTCATTAATACGCTGCTATATTTCATTATAACATTTTGTTACCTTCTTGAATGAATCATTGGAATTAAATGAAAATATTAGATATTACAATAAAACTAAGCAAAAAGGTACAGTAGAGGGGAAATTTGCATCACAAAATATTAAAAGTTAAGAAAAATTATTACATACCTTATACAAAGCAGCTTGAAAGTTGTAGTCAAAAGAACAACTTTCTGAATTGGCTTTATCTTATATTCATGAAGTGTGTACTTTTACAAACTGTTATGCTTTTACACACAACTCATAACAGCATAGATTACCTTCCTTCAGAAAGCTCAGCACTCTACTGTGTGCAGTTTGCTTGCTTCCAAGCTTACGAATTCAGGTAATGCATCAGATACTAGAGTAAGAGGTAAAAAAGTTTTTTAAAAAAAATAAATATTCCATTCTACATATATGCCCACACACTCAGACACAAAGGAGATCTTCCCTAAAAGAAAGTGCCATCTAATAGGTACATTTGATGGAATTATGAAGCATTTAGTTTGGAAATTTGATGAAAACATTAAACAATACTTCTATAAAGAAAAAAAAAAAACAAACAACAAACCCATAATGAAAACCAAAACAAACTAATATGACTCTTCACTTAGTTATTAATATCAGTGCTTTTCTGTTGGGACTCAGCAATTGTGCTATGGACAATTTATTTTGTTTAGAGAAAAAATTACTTAGGTGATTCTGTGATTAATAAGTTTATCAAAATTAGAAAACCATCATAGAAATACATGTGAGTTTAATTGAAAAAAAAAATATTAAAAACTGATGCTTGTAATCTCCATTTTTTCATTTTGCATACATAGGGGTTGTGAAATTTTCTATTGATGTTAATAAAGAAAAAGGTTTTTTTTCATTCTTCACTATATTAAATCAGATCTAATAAAAGGACACTGTGTTATGAAACTCACTGAAAGAATACAGAAAACAAACAACATTAGTTGTTAAATTCTAAGTGAAACAAAATTGGCCCAAATGAAAACCCCGTATACAGTGTTGTGCTCATTCATCACACAAGAAGTAGGAATTATGAATTATCAAGGTGAACAAAATCTGTAGAATTTGGGCTATTACAGATATGGGAAACATTACATTTTCATAAACTATTAAAAATTCTTCCAGATCATATTTAAAGGTAACAGATTCTGAATTTATTATCAAGTCAAACTTCCTTGTTTGAAAATTGAGTACTGAGGGATTTCAAAGTTGTTAAGTTTCTCAGAAGAAGAAATAAACCACAACCACAAACTCCGGCAAGACTTCATAAAGAACAAGAAGACAAAAAATCAAAAGAATACCCATTTAGAATACATGTACTTTTCCAGCCTGCATTGACAAATTATTAATATCAGATTTGCAAACTTTTACATCTGTATTTTAGAAATTAGTTCATATACATACATATATTCTGTGGAAAGCAGGGACTATGGAAAATTGCTGTGAACTTTTAATTGGAAAATTCTGCCGGATAGAAGACAATTTTTAATTGTTTCCTAGCAGCAGTATAAAATCTCAGATCAAAATCAGATTGTTTTCTGGACTACCACGTATCCAGATTCTTATTTGGTATAGAGAAGAAAAACATTTGAAGAATTTGGACTGGCTAAGAGTTTCGCAAATCAAAGAATCACAGAATTGTAGGGGTTAGAAGGGACCTTCAGAGATCAACTTGTCCAACCCCCCTCCAAAGTAGGTTCATGTAGAGCAGGATGGACAGGACTCACCCAAGTAGGTTTTTAATAACTCCAGAGAAGGAGAGGGCACTGCCTCTCTGGGCAGCCGTTTCCAGTGCTCTGTCACCCTCAAAGTAAAGAGGTTTTTCCTCACATTTAGATGGAACTTCTTGTGTTTCAGCTCATGTCCATTGCCCCTCGTCCTGTCACCAGGCACCACTGAGAAGAGCCTGACCTCATCCTTTTGACATCCATCCTTTAAATATTTATAAGCATTGATGAGATCCCCTCTCAGTCTTCTCTTCTCCCGGCTAAACATGCCCAGGT
Source organism: Thinocorus orbignyianus (assembly GCA_013400375.1). NCBI lineage: Eukaryota > Metazoa > Chordata > Aves > Ciconiiformes > Thinocoridae > Thinocorus > Thinocorus orbignyianus. The sequence continues at coordinate 32,527 of VXBW01001744.1, forward strand.
CTCTAAGCCTTTCTTCATAAGCAAGGTGCTCCATTCCCTTGATCATCTTCATAGCCCTCCACTGGACTCTTTCTATTAGTTCCCTGTCCTTCTTGAACTGGGTGGCCCAGAACTTGACACAATACTCCAGATGTGGCCTCAACAGGGCAGAGTAGAGGGGGAGGATGCCCCCCCTCAACCTGCTGGTCACACCTCTTTTAATAGATCACAGGAGACCATTGGCCTTCTTGGTCACAAGGGCACATTGCTACCTATGGTCAGCTTATCCACCAGCAGATCAGATGCTAACTTTTAACAGTGTATGGAGTTATTCCTCCCCAGGTGCAGGACCCTATACTTGCTGATATCCACTCATCTACCCAGCCAGTCATGCCGTCATGGAGGGCTATCAGATTGGTCAAGCATGATTTCCGTTGGTGAATCCATGTTGACCACTCCTGATCCCTTTCTTTTCCCCTACACGCTCAGAGATGACATCCAGGATGAGCTGTTACATAACCTTTACAGGGATGGAGGTGAGGCTGACTGGCCTGTAGTTTCCTGCTCTTGCAGGAAAGAGTTGAGTTCTTGCTCTTTTTGAGGACTTGTGTAACATTAGCTCTCCTCCTGTCCTCAGGCACCTCTTCTGTTCCCCGTGACTTTTCAAAGATGGTGCAAAGCAGCTTCTCAATAACATCTGCCAATTCCCTCAGCACTTGCTGATGCATCTCATCAGGGCCCATGTATTTGTGGCTGTTAAGTTTTCTTAAATGATCTCTAATACAATCCTTCTCAATCAAGGGAGAGACTTCTTTATTCCAGGCCCTCTCTTCTACTTCCTAGGTCTGGGATACCTGTGGATTGGCCTTAGTAGTAAAGACCAGAGCAAAGATGGCATTCATTAACTCTGCCTTCTCTGCATTCTCAGTCACCAGGGCACCTACCTCATTAACCAGTGGGCCCACATTTTCCCTGGTCTTCCTTTTAGTGCTGATGTACTTGAAGATGCCCTTCTTACTGTCCTTGACATCCATTGCCAGGTTTAGTTCCAAGTGGACCTTAGCCTCCCTCATTGTATCTCTACATACTCGTACAGTGCTCCTATACTTCTCCCAACCAGTCAGTTCTTTTTTCCACATTCTTTAAACTTCCTTCTTCTGTATGACATTTTCCAAAAGCTCCCTGCTCAACCATGCAGGTTTCCTGGCTCATTTGCCTGATCTCTTGTACCTAGGGGCACACTGATCTTGAGCTCAGAGGAAGTGATGCTTAAATGTTAACCTACTCTCTTGGCAACCCCCATCCTTCCAAAAATGCCATATAACTTCAAATTATTCACTAACCTAGTTCCATTTTCAAAAGCTCTTCTATTAGATCTATTTCATTTTAATAGATAATCAAGTAATCATTATAATATAGAATATAACTATTTCTCTTCCATAAATCTAGATATCAAGCTATTCTAAGAAAGATTTCTTGGAAGGGTTTTTCACAGGAGACTTCTAAAATCATGGTTTCCTCCCAGTGGACAACAGAAAAGTGTTTAAAATCTGTTCACAGAAAGGGAAAGTATCTCCTGCTCAGCTCTACTAATAACCAACTGATATAGTTGTCTCCTATAGTTTCTTAAAGTGAACTGGAGCACTGTTTGGGCTGAGAATATTATCACAGTTCCACAATCTGCATAAAATTACAGGTGTCAAATATAGCCAATAATTCTGTAGCTCACAATTAAATTACTATCCTCTGCTCAAAAAAATGATGCATCCAGAATTTCTTTGCCTCCCAACTCACTAATGATTTTCAGAGTCCACATATTTTTAGTTTAAGCAATATATTTCAAAGCCAAAACAATTCCAGTGTCACTCAGACAAGTATTACCTTATTTGTGAGCATACTAAGATGGACATTAACAGAATTACAGCATTCAGAAATTCTGTGACTCATTTTTCTGTTCACTAAGTAATAACATCTCTGGATTAACATTGCCTCAAAGTATAGCAAATATCTGTCATGAACATGTGAATAAAATACTGAAGCATGTTCTTATTATTGCAGTTAACAATGCTTTCACTCTGACACAACAAGATGAATATAAGATACTATACAGTGATTTAAGGTTACGACTTGTCTTGATTTATTTGGGATTGTAATGACATTTAGGGAAAACACACATTTATGCAGCAGTTCACAAATAAAAACTGTAACTTTGTAGGATCTTAATAGAATAGTTTAGTTCAGTTGGAAGGGACCTATAACGACCATCATAGTCCAACTGTATGACCAATTCAGGATTGACCAAAAGTTCTAGCATATTAAGGACATTGTCATAATGCCACTTAGACACTGAGAGGCTTGGGGTATCAACCATCTCTCTAGGAAGTCTGTTCCAGTGTTTGACCACCCTCTTGGTAGAGAAATGCTTTCTAATATCAAGTCTGAGTCTCCCACGACGCAGCTTTGAAGCACCCCCATGCATCCACTCAATACCAGGGAGGAGAGATCAGCACCTCCCTCTACGCTCTCCCTCCTCAGGAAGCTGTAGGACGCAATGATCCAAATTTGGTGACGAATCAAACCCACAAGCAAATAGGATCTGAGAGACTGTAAATAACTGTAGTAGTCCTAATGTATAACACAGTATGTGTCATTAGACATATATCAGAGAAAGACAAAATGTCCCTTTCCTTTCTGTCATACTTGGCATGAAGGATGGGGGTGGGGGAAGCTTTTCTTTCTGTTTTGTATGCTGCTTTTCATGAAGTTGTATTATAATATTCTTTGGAAAAGCAAATTAGTAATATGAAAGGAACTATGTATCAGCAAAGTCACTGTTGAAAGGGGAAAGTGTACATCATAATTTTCTCAGTCTTGTCTTCTGTTCAGCTGTCTAAGACACACTGGAGGTAATTAGATTGTTCTCATGAGTGATTTGAGAAAGGTGGCTCACAGAGGGTATGGGTTTAGAAATGTTATTAAATTTGGATTCATGCTGACTTTCTTGGTTATGATGTGTCTTTCTAAAGCTTCAGTTTCTAACAAAATTGGAATTGCAGCCACAGCTATTGCAGGAACAGATTTCCAAATGTTAAACAGTTCTTGCCCTTCCCTGCTCACAGCTGTGTGTTTTCTAGCTCTAGTACTGGGTAGCTGTGAAGTGAACAGACAGGCAGAAAAATAATAAGAAGGCCAGCAGCACAAACTTCAAGCAACTGAATGGGAAACAAGAGCATCCACAAAAAATCTGGTAGTTCATGGCTAATATTTCTTCAATATGATTAATATCCCTTAAAAAAGGGACTTGTCAACAGGGACCGAAAGCAGAGGACAAAAATATGTCAAAAGGGCTTCACCACAAGTAAGGATTTATGAAGGAATTGACAGGCCCAATGGAACTGACAGGCTCAATCTCACTGACAGGCTGCTGGCATTTCTCACCATCTCTGATCCTCAGAGAATGTGTAGGGCTGTGCTGAGCACATGTGGTGACCACCTACTGACCATGAGCACTGAGTGTTGTAGTGTTGCATCCTGGGTGTGGGAGACAGAGAAAATGTGGGGACAGGACTGATCTCCAGACTATCGTTTCAAACCCAGTGGCTCTGTATTTGCTGGGTCTGTGTCAGGAAGGACACGAGTTCCATAGCAGTGTGAAGGACAGTAACGTGGATATCCATTTCCTGAGGAGATGCCTTGCATCCTATGAATCCAATGGAAGTTATTTTGGTGCATGTTCGTATCAGGGCTACTGCAGCTGCACAGATTGTTGTTAGACTTCCACGACTCTTTCCTCCGAATAAATCTACCTCTGCTTGCTGACTCCTGAAGGAAATAACAATCATGACTGAAACATTGAGATGGCTATGGAGAACGTATTCACTAAAGCCTAAAACAGAAAGGACAAAGGGAAAAAAAGAACTGTAAAGTCATGCATTACACTAATATATAATCAAATGAGAGAGATGCATACTGGCATTCCTCTGTGGCTCAACATGACTATTTGCCTATCGTCCTAACATAGCAAATAGTCACAATCAAAATCAAGTTGGCCAGATCTGTCCAGGAAGCCATAGAATTCTATTACCTCAAGCTCATATATCTTGCCTCTCTACAAGGATGATTAACTTGAGCTCAGTGTCTGCTGCTCCACTCAGCCCAGACAGTGAGACTTCATGGCATGCACAGTAGCAAAATTTCAAATATTTTCATGAGTTTTCGTGAAAAAGCTTATTAATATCAAGTGGTGCTTACCATTTTTGGAAAATTTTTCTTGATTACTCTGTTAAGCATATGCACCTAAAGCAACCTAATTTGTACTTTTGTTGATCAGTGCTGCATGACTTTTAGCTATAACAACTTGTTTCTAGACTTTTACTGTGTTGTACGTCATCTGGAACAAAAGAATACAGTTTTGGGGTTGTAAAATATGTATGTAGCACATAATGCAGCCCATGAAGTATTTGACGTTGCTTTCAATGAGCTATATCTGGAACTTGAATTACTGTAACTGAATCAGTAATAGCCGTTAGAGTACTCAGCTGGGACATCAGTTTCCTCCTGAGTGTTTTCATGATTCAAAACCTACAGTGTTAACTTCTGTCTGTGATTTTTTGATCCAAGTGGTAAGACGGCTATAGTTCAGCCACTGTGGCATCTTAAACCAATAAGAGTTGATACTAAAAATCAAATTAAATCATTTGTATTAGGTTCAAATATTTAGAGTAGATATGAGCTTTTCTGAGCTGCTAGTCACACATTGATTACTGATATTTTTAAGCAATTCAAAAGGAACAAAATTATTTCCCAAAGTAGAAACAGCAATGCAATGGCAATATGTTGTGAAAAATTTTTCCTAAAGCAAATGATCAGCAAATGGCAATTACTTAGTGTACCAATTATGAAAAAGAAGTTAAGCTTCATTGTATTAAAACTAGGACCATACAACATCACAGAGATGTTTGTTGCCTTTTTGCCAAATGTTGATGCAAGATGGTGCTCTTTTTTTGCAAAAGATACACAAAGAATACACAAAGTCATGATTTATTAAAATTGCGAGTGATCATCAATGGGACATTTTATTTTATTTTTTTTTCCTTGTTAGCTTTTCAGAAAATTAATCATTTTGCTGAGATCAAAATTTGTTAGACTCTTTCTATATCTACAGAGTATGTTGTGGCCAGTTCTTTCCACTGCAGAAAGACAGGGTTTTTCAATTCTGTTTTGGAGGTTGTATTATGTGTAAACATTGTTATATAATTTGGGGTTTAATTCAGATCCAAATTCCTAGAAGATTTTTTTTTTCCATAATATTGCTCAACTGCATCTGGCATCTCCTAAAGGCAGTAATTTAAAACGAATTTTGTCATAAAATTTGCATCATTTCTAGACTAAAATGAAGTGGTTTAAAGTTTTCTATTTGTGGTCAAAAAACAGGGGGAGAAAGTTGCAAGCTTCAAATCTGAACGTCAGCATTTCACAGTAGTCAAATATCGATTAAAACATCCTCTCGTGTCTAGAAAATATAGAAAAGCTTTATAAACTTGTCAAGACATCAGTTACCAAACATTATTTGAATTTGTTAGAATTCATATCGTATTATAAACTAGTGTATGTGCTTATCAGCTGTGATCATGGAGTGATGGAGGAGAACACAGAAGATGTTGTAGACAGATCCAATAGACACATGCAGTTGCATCCCTTGTATTGAATATCCTCTGTAATCCTACTACATAATCCTTCTATTTGTCCCTACTTAAAATAAAGCAGACCTATCTCTGCATGCACAGACGGAGTATGGACCCTTGAGGTTCTAATCACTAACAAAATTCTTGGAGAAATTATTTCTCCTCCAATTTCCTACAGGACCTCAGGAAAAATTTCACAGGCTCTAATCTATGAGAAAATTGCATTATGTACAAATTTAACATCTGAAAGGTGACTGTCATAAAAATCGGTCTTTTTTACAGTCTCATCTTGAAAAGATTTTCAGAACATTTTAAGAGATCTCAATTTGATAAATGGATAGATAAATGCATCCAAAGGAAAATTTCTCCGTCATGAAATGGAGTCCTAAACTTTTGAGTGTGACTGAACCAAACAGTAGAATCATATGAGGTAACTTGCCTCAACTGCTTATTATCATTGTGATTGATAGAGATTAGATGTAACTGTAGGGTAATTGCTTAATTGAAAGTAGTCTTCAAGGAGCTTCAAGTAGGTCTTGATTTAGGAATATAGTTCTGTAATTTAAAGCAAAATGGCTTTACTGAAACCTAAATTTCAATGTTCTTCCATGTGGGCTGTGAGAAGAACAACTATGGGAAAAAAAAAAAAAAAGAAAGAATGCATTTTAATATATCAAATGGAAACCTAAACCAACAAATCTAAATCAACATAATCATAATCAATCTAAATCAACACTGTTAGAGTATTAGACTTTAAGAACCCTTGGGAATGATCTCGGCATAAATTTCAGGGGCCACTAGCTATCCAAATTTTAGGACTAATTAATGTACATTCAAGTATTCAGCAGTGCAGTGTTAAAAGTTGATGGGTTTGTGTGCTTTGCTGGAAAAAAAAATAAAAATCCACTATACACATGAAAACTGGTAAACAAATAACAGACCAATTCTTCTGACAATTTTAGAGCCTGCTAGATATTTTTCAACTAAACCCTTTCTTATCTGAAAAACACAGCATTCAATGGATGAAAAAATGAAGTGAAAGTGAAAAATGTTCATTTTAGTGGTTTCAACTCTTCGACTGCTATAATATTAGAAGAAGCAGCTTTCATAATCTTGAAATATTTAACTTTGCTATATTTCTCAACTGGTTTTCATTCCCTTATCATATAGAGTATAAGTTATTTTTGTTTACTTTCATGGTCTCTCTTCTTACTCATAATCTGTCACAAAGTGATGAAAGGTCAACTCCTATATCTGTATGGCTCATGATATCAACATTTATCACCCACTGGTTAAATTTATAAACAAACTCCTTTGCGCTTCCTCCCACTCTAAGGTTCTATAACCACCCACAAAGTTACCTCATTGTTGTCATGGAGACAAACTGTTCAATTCACACAGTTTAAATCAAATTAGTATCAGAGAGGTTTACAGATTTATAAATGACACATAATTAACTGGCAGAGAACCATACGTTCAGGATCAACATCAGCAATACAACCAATAAGCCACAATCCCAGACAGCAGCAAAACATTAATATACACCTACAAATTTCAAAATAACTATCTGTAATTGTATGCCCCTCTCAGGCATTGTGCACCCCTTCACCCCACAGCAGAATGGTTTACCAAGTCCCCGCCTTCCAGTATGTACCTGCAGGTCACCCGTGTGCCTCCTGTAGAGATGCTCCCTCACACTGCTGACACCCCGCTAAGGCACCGGCATAAGCAGGTGCCCAACATGACCCCACACGGACCCGAAGGAGATTACAACCCCTGCATTGTGGCACCTGGCTCCTCCCATAGCCCATGGGGAGCTGCTGTGCCTGGCCATGTCAGGGCTGGAGATGTCAAACCAGCGCCATTGCTTCTCCTCTTGTTCCAAGGAATCTTCCCCAGGCCCACTACAGGCTTTCATGCTTTTTGGACACTGCTTCCCAAACTGATGCCTTCTTTCCTTCTGAAGTTTCTTAGCTATTCCCTAGTTAATATTACATTAGACTGATGGTCATCAGTAGCTTTTTCTTCAAGATGGCAAATGCTTCCTTTTTGGAAGACTCTTTTACTTATAGAAGCATTTTCTATGCTGGTGGCATATTGATGTTACTTTGTGTCAGACATCAGACTGACCAGTCTCATTATTTCCTTTTCTTCCTCCAGTGTTTATTTTTTTTTTTCCTGTTGTGTTGTACCTGGGGACTCTGAACACCTCGTCCTTCACATGTATAACACCTACCATGTTAGACATGGACAGTGGGATAGAGTGCACCCTCAGCAAATTTGCCGATGACACCAAGCTCGGTGGCGTGGTTGACACGCTGGAGGGAAGGGGTGCCATCCAGAGGGACCTGGACAGGCTTGAGAGGTGGGCTAATGCAAATGGCATGAAGTTCAACCAAGCCAAGTGCAGAGTCCTGGGACATGGCAATCCCAGGCACAAATACAGGTTGGGCAGAGAATGGCTGGAAAGCATCCCTGAGGAGAAGGACTTGGGAGTGCTCATGGATGAGAAGCTCAACATGAGGCTGGCAGTGCGCGCTGGCAGCCCAGAAAGCCAACCCCATCCTGGGTTGCATCAAAAGAAGTGTGAGCAGCAGGNGCTTTGAGCAACCTGTGGTGTCCCTGCCCATGGCAGGGGGGTTGGAACTTGATGATCTTTGAGGTCCCTTCCAACTCTAACCATTTTATGATTCTATGATTCTACCCCAAAAGTAGTGTGATTGCCTATGGAAAAGTGACTACTACTATGTAGTAGGAGTAGGGGAAATAAATCATTGTAATCTGAGATTAAATCATGAACAAGTTATCAGATATACTTGTTATTCATATGGCACCATCGTTATACATATAACTTTACACACACACAAAAGACATTTCAAGGCAACCACCTGTAAGTGTTTAATGATGTCATAACTCACAACAAACTCCAGATGAAACAGAATTAATTAATAAAATAATTAAAAGGTGGAAGCCGTAATTAACTAGAGTTAAAAAATAATTTGAGACACAAGAATGCTACTGGAATATGTTTTTGTATAACTATGTCTACATTGGCAAGCACAAAGGAAGCCAATTCATTTAGCAAAAAAGGTGGTAGTGTGGAGCTGATAACTACATTATCCATGTTTGAGGCTCACTTTTAACACTCTCTATTTTGATCCTATGAAATTAATCTTTGTTACCAGCTGGTATGCATTAGATAATCCTCTGGAATCAATAATCCATTTTATTTTTATCCAAACTGAGCTCAGCTTTTGTACTCTGGAAGCACACTGTGTGGTGCATCAGGGCATAGGTGAGGGTAATTAGGATACGGACTTCTTTCTTATCTACGACTTTGATGAAGAGGTACACTGTAAATTAGCGGCTTATAAAGAGACTCTACTATGTTTATCTTATTTTTCAAATTAAAATCACACCTTTTTATTTGTAAAAGGTAATTCATTACTCATGGCAGATTTCTGCAGTTACACCTGTATTTTGTTGGCAGAAATGCTAAAATTTAGGTATATGTCATCACTATGTAGATATGATGTTGCTACTAACTTCATCTTTTCTAAATTCCACTCCACTTTTTTATCATCCATTAGAAGTTTTTCCACTGACAAGTGGAAACATTTTAGAAGGGAAGTCAAAGGTTCATAGAAAATGGATTACATGTGTTTAGATTAGAAACCTATATGTGAAGTTTTCCTGCAAGGACATCATAATTGATCTTTAATTGTTTAAGATTTTTCTCCATATACGACAGCAAAACAGGCTGTTAGAAAACCAAGTGAATATAAAGAATAAAAACTGCCTATCACTAAGTGGGAAACATATTTAGTTATGTTATATTATATCTTTGAAGAAATATTAGGAAAGAATTAAGACAGTTTAGGAATTTTTCTTAAGGAAACAGCATAAGGTGTGTTGAAAAAAAAACCGCAAGAGTAACAATGCTTTATTTTGGTTGTATAGGTAGTCAAAAAGTCAGAAGTCATAGTTAGAGATGATAAGGAAATTATCTGAAAGAATAAAAATGTAACCCCGCAAAATTAACATTTTTAGCTGATATTAATAAAATATTCTTAATGATTGTTAATCATAATGATTTATGCAGATGGGAAGTATAAGAATGTTCCAAAACCTGAGAGATGTCATGAATCAGAACACATAGTTAGCTGGCTAACTGAAAACCGCCTTAGTGTCATACCCATAGCAGCTAATGCTACAGCACCTTGGGGATGCAAAAGATGCAGGCAGGGCAACCTATATAATCTTTCTTTTTTTCCCCGGGTAAAATTATTCAGTGAGTTCAATAATTAGTTGCAAGGCAATTCTGAAAAACAGTAGAACTTCTCTTCCCAGAAAAAGGTGCCACTGTCTGAAATAACATATCTAACTTGTACTTCTAGTTCAACGTGTTATTGTGCTTTATTCAAGGAGTACTTCAGACTAGGCTGATTGCCAGTGCTTTCCACAGAGTTAAAGAATATGTGACCATGGTTTTATTGCCCCTTCTGTTATAGTTTAATAGGAAGCTTCAATGAGAGCGTGTAACTTCCCCATTAATCAACTGTTTATTTTTAATCTTTTTCCTTTTACAATTTTATCTAGCCTAGCTACACATACATGCAGATAAGGTAGCGTGTTTTGAAATGCTTTGCATTTTACAGGTAGTTGTACAATTTGGTTATTACTTCTGGCAACTATAGCCAAGTTAGAGATTACACATTATATTCCTATTATAATGTTTCTAAGGGAAAAAAAAAAACAAATCACCAAACAAACTAACAAAAAAAAAACCAAAACAACAAAGTATTAATTCACGCCATATTAATAAAAATAAACTGTTTTAATCTGCTACATTTACAGTCACCTGTAGACATTTTTTTTCCAAGAAAATAATTTAAAGAATAAAACTCTATTGTTCTATTATGTAGATTTTTTTTTTTCTATAATAATCCACCCATTAAACAGTGCATATTTCTGGGCACTAGTCCAACCAGCAAGCCTCCTACTGCAGTTTTATACTCTATTGAGTACTGTAAAAATAGACCAGGTTTTTTTGTTGCGTAGCTTCAGAATTTCACCTTTCTTTCAAGAGACAGCTCTGCAAGGCAATTGACTTTTAATAGTAATGTAAAATAGACGCTAATATTAGGACTCCAGGACAACACTAATGTTTCCAGGCCAGACTTAGTTTGCTTCAGATCAGTTTGTTCTCCAAGTAGATAGCCAGACACTTAATTCAGTTTGGGATATACTGATGTTTCCGACAGTACAACTGGGAATTAGCCTGCATTCTTTGCACTGAAGACACTGGAGCAATACTTCTAACTTAATAATACAGTAAAATATAAATAAACCTCACTTCTACCGATAGCAGCGTAAGGATAGCAATAACAAGTAAAATAGGTCACTATGTACACCAGGAGCCTCGCAGGAAACAACAGTCATAACACAAGTATAAAAAGGATTAAATTTGTAGTAGTGCTTAAGATGAGAAAAACTTCTTGTAGCAAGAGGTTCTGATTTTTTAAGAGGATCTCTGTGAACACAAATCTATTCCTTTCCACACAGAAAAAAAAAAAAAAAAAAAAAAAAAAAAAAAAAAAAAAGGAAAAATAAGGAAAATAAAAAAAAAATATTGCAGGTTTGGGGATGTATTGAACGGGGACCTGAAAAACATTAAGATTAGCATGCAGAAAACCCTACTCAAGGTGTAGAAAAGAAACTTCTGACTAAAGCAAACTTGCCATCTGAAAATGGTGTTGAAATTGCAGTATCTATGGAAACTGCATGTTAAGATATGAAGAATTTTATTCCGGGACAAGTAAGAGGGCCATGTCCATAAAATATGTACCACATCTAAAAGCCAAACAGTAAATTGGAAACAGCAAACAGCTAAAGATCCTGACATTTACTACTGCCGTGGAAGAGGGCAAGACATGCATTCCAAAGTTGTAGAAACTATAATAAAAAGGACATATCCGAAGTGTAAACCATCCAGCAAAGACTGTGATAAAGAGCACAAGTTTTATTGCCAGTGATACAGGGATAATATCACTTTATCTAAGGGGAGATAACCCCCCAAAAAGCTCAGTAGGAATAAGAATTACAACAGTACAACTAATGGTTAAATAAGAAGCTAAGCTTCAAATTAGGAAAATGTTCAGGTTTGCCAAATGATTAGATGAATCTCATTTTGACAGCAACAACCATAGATTTACAATTCACTCAGAGCAGCCCCGAGGAGAAGGACTTGGGAGTGCTCATGGATGAGAAGCTCAACACGAGCCGGCAGTGCGCGCTGGCAGCCCAGAAACCAACCCCATCCTGGGCTGCATCAAAAGAAGTGTGAGCAGCAGGTCATGGGAGGTGATTCTCCCCCTCTGCTCTGCGCTTGTGAGACCCCACCTGGAGTCCTGTGTCTAGCTCTGGAGTCCTCAACAGAGAAAGGACACAGAACTGTTGGAACGGGTCCAGCGGAGGGCCACCAAGATGATCAGAGGTCACCTCTGCTGTGAGGACAGGCTGAGAGAGCTGGAGCTGTTCAGCCTGGAGAAGAGAAGGCTCCAGGGAGACCTGAGAGCAGCCTTCCAGGATCTGAAGGGAGCTCCAGGAGAGCTGTAGAGGGACTCTTGGTCATGAGGTGGAGTGATAGAGTAATGGTTTTAAATTGGAAGAGGGGAGATTTAGATTAGATATTAGGAAGTTCTTTGGTGTGAGGGTGGTGAGGCACTGAACAGGTTGCCCAGGGAAGTTGTTGATGCCCCATCCCTGGAAGTGTTCAAGGCCAGGCTGGATGGGGCTTTGAGCAACCTGTTCTAGGGAGAGGTGTCCCTGCCCATGGCAGGGGGGTTGGAACTTGATGATCTTTGAGGTCCCTTCCAGCTCTAACCATTCTATGGTTCTATGATGTGCAGTTATGTGATGTCTATAGAGGTAATGTCTCTTCTCTACATCAACATCTTAAATTATAGTGTATACTCTGTCTCTGATGTGTGGATCAGCTAGGAACAGTCAGGGGTACAAAGAGGTGTCTTATAAGAACCATCAGGAAACATTTAGATTTATTTACTTATACAAAAATATGGTTGCAAACAGCAAAGGCAAAATAAATTTTTTTTAATATCCCCGATAGAGTGAATTGGAATTAATGGATATAAGTTGCATCAAATGAGATTTTTTTTTAAGGATTGTGAAAAACGTAAACTATTTTTAAAACCAGTAATATATTCCCTACGTGCATTATAGACTCTCCCTTACTAGAATTTTTAAGAACATGTTGATCTATCAAAAATAATTTAAGGACACGAGCAGGTATATTTTTGTACCTCTTAAAAGACACTTTTCTTAGTGTGCAAGCCTTTAAATTTTGATTGTCTGTATTGAAAACATGCTAAATATGGACAGTTCCTATGTATTACAGTGTTAACTAACAAGATGCACTAAGCTATGCACACTGAGAACTAATATGATTGACAAAAATGTTTTATAATAATTTGAAGAAGTTAGCTTTGCTTCTTGAGTTAAATGGTCAAGAATCAAAATGGATTATTTAAATGACTGATTTTCTTAAAGAACATGGAGAGAAAAAGGAAGTGTAAAGTTGCACAGCTGTGAGCTAGGAAATAAAAATATATATTCCAAACAGAAAACTGTATCAAGGAACCTTGGTTTAAAATTTTATTTTTCTAAATAAAGAAATACATATTTGTCAATATTTTCTCAATACAGAAAAATGATATATTAAGCAGATGATGAAAAAACAAAAATTTCTCTTCACAGTCTCCAGGTACTCTGTGTGAAATTCCGTCTTGCACAGGTTGTGAGGAAAATGGGAGAGTATTTTCTTTTTAAAATGGTAGTATTAAAATAAAAATGTTTAGCAGCAGACAATAATACTATCTATTCCACCAAATAAAGGAAATGGACCATTTTGCCATTTTAATACAAGCAACAAAGGGTTAATGTTAATTTCTGTTTCAGGAAGGTGTACCTTTTCAAGACATTTTTCTTGTGGGTGGATAAATGCCACATTTAGCCTCTGAGATTATGACATTATTTCTGTGCTTGAGAAATACACTAAAAATTTTTACTTGTATAAGCAAAGGAAAGCTTTGACCTTTTTTCAAATGAAGTACCTGAATAATATGACGATGAGGACCACATAAAGTACCATGATGTGAATCTTCACTTTCCCTGAGGGCAGAAGCTGATCTTATAGGTTACTTGCTCCAGATCAGAAGCCAAGATAAGATAAAATCTTTTTCCAGTTCTACTGTGTACTTAGGCCTCTTCTCTGTAGTTTATGCTGTTAAATATAACTTTTTAACCTGAACATTTAGCTTGAGGCTTTAGTTATTATTTAAGATCTCATGTAGCAGAATTTTGAATAGAAGGGTTACACTAAAATTTTAACCTTTTTTTTTTTTTCTGAAACTTTGATGTTCATGGAAATTGCTTAAGGAATTTTGATCATATTTTACATGGGTATGCAACAAAATAATCTTTATTTACTAAATGTTTCATGACTATTGATATTATATTTACTATGTATGTAAATGTATTACATTCTTGGAGTTATACACTAGAAGTGAGTTGAAATCAATTTTATGCAATTAAATCTTTACTTGAACAAAACAAAACAGTATGTTTATATGGAAATCTTTTTATTTTGCTTTTCAAAAAATAATTATCTTCTTGAATATTTGCCAACTTACATAATAGCGTATTTTCCTATTAAAACAGATTTAAAGATAAAGTTGCAATGTCTCTACAGCCCCACTTTTAAAAATGTTTTAAAATGGCTAAATAGCTTCTTAATTTTCTTCTTTATAAATTCTAGTTATGCCTTCTGCTGTATTTCTATTACATTTAGCTTATAATAATGTAATGAATTATTAGTAGGAAATGTGGCAGTATCATGAGGCACCAATGGTTACCAGACTCTCTAGAAAAATTTATGTGGGATAGTTACAGGTAATGATCAAAGCAGTCTATTGATGTTTTGGGTTCTGTGACACTCTCCTGCTACTGATCCAAGAGTAAAACACATATTAGCTATCTGTGATTCATAAACTAGATCTCAATATGAACCAGGATTACCTGTAAAAAAAAATTATTATTCAGTATTAACTAGTCTTAACCAATTAGCCAATTTCTAGAAATCTAGTTCTTAGCACCTCATCTGCCATGTGTTTATTTCAGGGACTGAAATTATTTTCCTGAATTAATTTTAAGGGCTCTGAAGCAATGCCCTGCAGTGTTTGTTTCAGTGTCAGGTACTACCACAGTTAGTAGCGCCAGCTGACTGATCTTGCAGTGGAGCTCTATTCCCGTTGAATAAGCATTATATGACCCAGGGAGGTCTCTCATGCTGCTCTCAAAGGTTCAGCAGTCTGTAAGTGACAATCAGCACACAAAGAAAAAGTAGTTAAAGTCCTTGTAGCACTCTGTTCATGGAAGGGAAATTTGATTTACTAACAGTAGTGGCATTGACTGTGTTGGTATGTCTGAATTTTGTTCAAGGTCTCCTCAAAGTCTCATTGGCTGTGTTGACTCACAGCATAAGAAAAAGACGAAAATTCTAAAGAAGGTGAAATTGTGTTTATGTTAATATTTGATATTACCTGCTTCATCTGGAACTAAACTACTCACAATTAAATTAAAACATTTATTTTAGTGAGAGACATGCAGAAAATCAGTGCTTGTTTCAGGCATTCTTCAGGCTTCTTTCTGCAATTTGTTAGCCCAACATGATGAAAGTTTACACTTTCATCTTTTTTAGTCAGGAGCTAACAGTCCATGGGAGCTTTATAAATGAAGATATAAGTAAATAGGAAATAATATTTGTAAATATTAATAATGTATTTTATAATAAATAGATATACTTTTCTGAAGTCGTAGCTGACTAACGAAAATTAAATTTTGCTTCATATGGTAGTTTATATTTGAAGTGTTGCAGAAAAGCAGAGTTTCTCACTTGTCTGCAGAAGCAGCAGTGAAGAAGATCTGCGGAATGTGAAGGCCTCACTGATACTGAGAGAGAAAAAAAAAAGCAAACCACAAGCAAATCACCTATTAAATTGCCACAGCCAAAAGATAACTGAACTCATCAAATTAATGTTCAGTTCTATGAAAATTATTAAATTCTGGATATAAACAAGTCTATGGGGCCAGATGGGATCCACCTGAGGGTGCTGAGAGAGCTAGTAGAAGTGCTCACTGAGCCACTTTCTATCACTAAACTGCAGTCCTGGCAAACTGGGGAGATCCCAGCTGACTGATGTCTAGCAAATGTGATGCCCAGCTGCAGGAAGGGCCAGCAGCATGATCTGGAAAACTGCAGGCCTACTGGTCTGACCTTGGTGCCTGGAAAGGTCATCCTCAGATCATTCTGAGTGATCCTCAGATCATCCTCAGTGCCGTTATGCGGTGCATGAAGTACACCCAGGCAATCAGGCCCAGCCAGCATGGGTTCATGAAGGGCAGGTCCTCCTTGAAAAACCTGATCTCCTTCTAAGACAGTGAGCTGCTTGGTGGATGAGTGGAAGGCTATGGATGTTGTTTACATGGACTTTAGTAAGGTCTTTGATACAGCCTCCCACAGCATCCTCCTGGAGAAACTGGCTGCCCGTGGCTTGTATGAGAGGACTCTGTGTTGGGTTAAAAACTGACTGGAGGGTTGGGCGCAGAGAGTGGTGATGAATGGAGCTAAACCCAGTTGGCAGCTGGTCATGAGTAGTGTCCCCTAGGGCTTGGTACTAGGGACAGTTCTTTTTAACATCTTTATCAATGATATGGATGAGGGGATAGAGTGCACCCTTGGTCAGTTTGCATATGACACCAAGTTACATGGGACTGTTGACCTGCTTGAGGGTTAAAAGGCTTTGCAGAGGGACCTGCTCAAGCTAGATTGATGGGCTGAGGCCAATGGGATGACATTCAACAAGACCAAGTGCCAGGTCCTGCACTTTGGTCACAACAACCCCATGCAGTGCTACAGGTTTGGGGAAAAGGGCTGGAGAGTTACCTGGCAGAAAAGGACTGGAGATGTTGGTCGACTGTTGGCTGAACGTTACAGCTGTATGCCCAGGTGCCCAAGAAGACCAACAGCACCCTGGCCTATATCAGGAACAGTATGATGAGTAGGACTCAGAAGGTGATTGTCCCCCTGCGCTCAGCACTGGTGAGCTCGAGTAACGTGTCCAGTTATGGGCCCCTTACC
>VXBW01001755.1:0-29122 GCA_013400375.1 Thinocorus orbignyianus
GGCCCAGAGCAGCGGGTACCGGCACCGGGCAACACCCCACCGCACCACCGCTCCCCTCCCACCTCAACGGGCGGTGAAAACCGACGGTGAAACAGCCGAGCACGCCTCCCGAGCTTCAAATGTCCGGGTTTCGGCGTCCTTAAATCATTCTTTCTCCTCTGCCGGTACCGGTGAGCGATGGAGGGGTGCTGTCCCTGTGCAAAGGAAGTGGGCGCAGAGCCCCCTGCCCGCAGCAGCACCCCGCGGGGCAGGGGAAGCAGCAGCCAGGCCTCCCGCATGTCCCATTCCTGCCCTGCCGCAGCAGCCAGGCCTCCTGCATGTCCCATTCCTGCCCTGCCGACAGGTCCCGATCCCGACGAACCCTGCCAGGGTGCTCCTGAGAGGAGGGAAACCGAAACCCCCAAATACAACGAGGAGCTCAAAACCACTGGAGGTGATTTCTGCCGTAGTCCTGCCTCCGCGTTTTCATTTTGGACATTTTGGATGTTATTTCCAAGCCCTTTTGTAACTGCCTCCTGCCAGTGATTTTGCTCTAATTTCTTTCTATTCCCCCCACTTAAAACCACCGCCTGGTCCTGCTCCAGATGACACAATATCCCCCCAACGCTCCCACACAAAGCCCTGCCCTCACCCCCAGCCTCTGGAATGCTCTCATGCAGGAGCTTCCCCACCAGCATCCACCACAGCAGTATGGCAACACTTAAAGTGGGAACATCAGGTACAATTTAACCTAAAATAGTGATACTTCAAAGAGATACACAATTCCATAGATAAACCCAACTTCATTTTATATAAAATAAATAAAGAAGTTTAAAGACATGTCCTGCATTCTCCTCTTACACACAAAACGGCATACAAGCCCTTGCACCTGCATTATAGCTGAATTTAGGTGCAATCCAGAGATTTGGACACATGAAAATTGAGGGAAATTTTTCCACAGCTGTGTTTGAAAGAAGTGGGGAGGCTATTTGCAAAGCATCATCCTGAACGCAGCAAGCATTTGTGCCCACTGCCTGCAACATTGGCCACAGACACCGTGGAGCTGCCTTAGTACTAGACTGACATTTTAACAGGATGGATAAAGATTCCAATTTTTCAAAAGCAATTATTCAAAATGTAATGAAAAAGAAATCACACCTCAGTGCATTTGAAATGCTATCCAGAAGTTTCTTTCACGTTGCAGACCATTACAGCATGCTTTGCTCATAATAAATAGACAAATATTTTTCACTACAGAAAACGCATCAAGTATTGGAACTTCTCTACCTGTTTCCTTCTGTTCTTTTTTTTCTGTGTCAGTTTTAAAACCAGATAAATTATTCCTCTCCTTATATACACTAGTTGACTTAGGACATCCAAAGAAGCCGTGTCACCAGTACAGACAGTGCTGCTGGATGGCAGAGACTAAGCCAACAACCCGCCATGAAAGCTTCCATATTCCACATCTAACTAAACGAAAGCTCACTGTTCAAGCAGCATCCAGCTCGTTTGCTCCAACCATCTACAACAGCAGCAGCCATCCAGTGCCAACTAAACAGCTGGATTTACCAGGAAAACTTAAACCTTCAATAGGCTGTCATTATGCAGCTCAGAAAGAGCATGGGATTCGATAAAGTCTCCTGGGATGGCGGCAGCTCTCACAACTGTCACTCCTTACCCACAAAGTGCCTCCTGGACCACCACCAGAGCCACCACCTGAACCCTCCGGGAATGCAGGGCAGGATTTCTTTGCGCTGACTACATCTACATCATGTTTTGCAGACCAACGCAAATCAAGATGTTTTCAAGCTCACCCACAGAACAGGTTCTTTAAAGAATGCGTGAGTATTTTTAGGCTTTAAAAGCCAAATATATCAATGCATCGGGCAGTGATTTGCAGTGTTTCCTTTCACATGTTGGGCACATCCTGAAACTTTAAAGCAGCAGGGAATTTAAAAGGATTTGATACTGCAAGAAAAGAAAAGAAATTAAAAGTGTACAACAGCATCAGTGTGGCAGTGGGACACGGGACACAGCCTGGGCTGAGCAGAGCCCACACACACACATCTGAGCGGGCTCAGGCGTGCTCTGCACAGCCAGCGCCTGGCGGCATCTCCCTGAGCACCACGGGCCGCAGCCAGCAGACCCACCCGAGCATCCTCCCAAAGGAACATGCTGGAAGTTTTCTGGGCACACAGTGGAAAACTACAGAAAGGCACCAGATGACCAACCGCCACCGGAGAAGTGACGCGGACCTGTGTGCTCATGAGAGGGGGAGATGGCTCACCTGAACAAAGCAGAACACAACACCCCAGGCAGCACCTCCTGCTCTGGGCTCACAGAGAAGGCCAACGGGCGAGATCTGAACCTCACCGTATGGTAAACTCCAGACTGACAGTGTACCCTACGTGCAAACGAGGCTCCAGCTGCTCCAGAACAGCTGCTAAAGTCTGGTTTGATGCTGAACACCTCCACAGCTTCGTGTTTTCATTTCCTTTCTGCTAATTTATCTATCCACTATTAAATGACCGGGGGCCCATATGCCTGAGTAATCTTTGCACCCTCAGCATTCATCCCGAGATCTCATGCAGCACGTTCAATTTTTACAATACAACTGCAACATGAATCCAAGAGGGAGGGCTCCTTTTGCACTACATTTAAGTAGCTACAGCATTGACCCCTTCAGTACACGGACTTATCTACACAGGAAAATATTTTCTGAATAACTGGAGTCTTTGAGCAAAACTACTGGCATCAGGAACAGCTCCAAGCTCGTGGGGTCAGAGCACGTCCCAGTTGAGTTTTGACCCCAGGTCAGGGCAAGGCTGGGTTACCCAGCACTGCCCATCCGCACCTCCGACCCTGGGGCACGAAGCCCTCCCACAAGGGCCAGAAGGATCTCATGGCACGCTCCAGCTACCAAAACTCAAGGGACCTGGATCCCATGACAAGCTCTGGCTACAACAAACCAAGGGAGCTGGATGCCATGGGAGGCCATGGCTGTGCGCTGCACCCGGCTGCTGGAGTCAGTCGTGCACCGGCTCCACACGGCATCACCCCCTGCAGCAGGTGCTGCCCCAGTACACTCCACTGCCCTGCATGGCTGCATAACCTTGTAGATAAAGGAAGGTGACTTAGGCCAGAATATTTGCATTGTTAAGGAAAAACATTTTTAGCCCATTTCTAAAGTCATCAAATGACTTGGAGGCTGGAGATAGAGGATACATTTGCAGTTGGGCCTGGAAGGGTTATGAGAAGGGTCAGTGAGATTCTCTAAATAGAACTTGATGGGAAAGTTACAGAAAGATTAAACAGGGGTATTTATTTTATAACTGTCATCCAAAAGTAGCATCTGCAGATGCATACTTCAGCACCGAAAACCCCAGTGGTGATAGGAGAGCATTATTTAGTAGCTCTGTGCTCTGTCAGTGGTAACTCAGAGGTTTCAAAATGCAGAAGCATGTTCCATGCAGAGGAAGTGGTCCCTGCCAGAACTTGGATTCTTTTTCAAAATGCTGGCTTTCCTAGGAAATACACAGAGAGCACATTAAGCAGGTACCAGGCCTCAGTTTTATACTGACCATGGAGAGCAAACAGCAAAGGAAACCGGTGGGACAGAGACGTTAGAAAAGCCTCCTCGTGCTTACGCCAGATACTCAGGTGACTCTCCACCTAGGCCAGCGCTCCCCCATGCCGGGCTGAGCCTGCACCAGCCCTTCCCAGGGCAACACGGCCTCCCGCAGCCCCCCGACACCCTGCCCATACTGCCAGTGTTTGTCTCAAAACGCTTTGGTTACAGCTTTCTCAGCTGGACAAGCCCGCTCAGGCATCCGCACCCTCCCAACCACAGCAGCCTTTCTTGAAGGGAACGGCAATTTCCCCGACTCAGCAGTGTGACCAAGCACCACACGGTGCCAGGAGTGACCCCGGCACCAACAGCACTGTCACATTTTAAAAATTAAAATAAAATATTTTTAAAAGATACCTCTACGTTGCTGATGTGTTACTATCAGCCTACAGTTTTCTGCACATGACTGGGTATAAGTTGCTTCAGGAAAGCAAAGGAGATGTTTCAACATTTTTCTTCTGAGTTATTTAAACTGCACTCCTTTCACCACCACTTGTGTTTTCCAGAAAACATCTGATGTCCTTCTGTCCCACCCGACAACTCCATCCTCAGGACAGAGGAAGGAGCTGCTTCCCAGCCGGTTTCCCGAGAGGCCTCAGCTCCCTCTGCTGACAGTGCCGTGTGCCCCACCACCACCTCTGCCTGCCCGCGGGTCCCGGCGGCCAGCAGAGAAGTGATGGAGGTGCTGCCAGCACCTGCAGTGCCACTAGACTGCCCAGTGCCTACTCCCAGCACAGCCCTTCTCGCCCCAGGGTCACCAGAACGTTCTCACAGAGAAAAGATGCCATCCCGGGCTCAGAACATCTCAAACGGCAGCCAAGAAATGAGCAAGTTGACAGACAGTGATCTCCCCTTAGCCAGCACCTCAGCTCCCAGCCCACGGGGGCCTCTGCTGCCACCAGAATCACAGACCCATCCCAGTTGGAAGGGACCTTGCACATCACTGGGTCCAGCCACTGACCCACGTCCCTCAGCACCACGTCTGCCTGGCTTCTCAATACCTCCAGGGATGGTGATTCCACCACTGCCCTGGGCAGCCTCTTCCAAGGCTTGACAACTCCTTCAGTGAAGAAAGTTTTCCTAACATCCATGCTAACCCTCTCCAACACAACTGGAGCACGTCTTTGCTTTGCTCTGAGCGCCAAACACTGCTAATTCAGGCTTCCTCAACTGCTTTATTTTAGGCTGTCTTACACTGGGTAGGACTCATCTGTCCCGCACACATTCCATGCTGACAGCAAGTGGGACATTTACTAAGCACTGCTCAGATATACGTTGCTTTTTTTTTTTTTTTAAACTGGAAGTAAAAATTACTTCAATTTAAAAGAAAAAGTTTTAGCAGGGACCATATTTCTGTTCTCAGCCAGGACCAGTTTTCTGTTGAAGCACAGCAACTCTCCACTTCTCATCAGTAAAGTCCAAACCCCACCAAACTACACTGAAATGTACATGTTTACCAAAACATTAGGTCCTTGAGATGTCAATTCTAATTCTTGGCTGTCCTCATACATAAGGTGTGTCCTCCTTCCCCATAAACAAGACTTTGAGCCCAAACCCACTCTGGAGCTTCACAAAGGTTACTGCTGCCAGCCGGGAACCGCAGCGCCTGGTACGGCATGGCCCTCCAGAGCAATCAACCAACTCAAGATTAATTTCTGACCTTGTGAAACAACCCTCAGCCTACTCCAGACCTATCACAATCTGCAATTAAGCCAGCAGTGACCTGCCAGTATCTTATCTCGTTGCAAGGTGCAAAGGATGCAACCCTCTCCCAGCAGAAAGCAGCAGCCCCGGCTGCACCTGCCCCAGCCAGAGCCCCCAGCACCCACCCCTCGGCACAAGCCCAGATCTGCAGCTCCAGGGGTCTGCGGCACCAGCTTTGAGAGTGAGGACAAACGACTGTTGTGCTGAAAGGCTTCCCACAAGCCAGCCCCCCCGGTCCCCACTGCAGGGACACAGGGACCGCCCCACTGCCCCCTCCCCAGCCAGTGAAGCTCTCCCCTTACAGCAGCTGCCCGGGATCAGTGCTGCTCTAACCTGACTCGGCTGCAGGCACTGGAAGTAAAATCACATCTATTACTTCCAGAAGGGCTCGTGACCTGACCTACTGATATAACAAACTTTATTTACAATATGAAAACAGTCATTTACAGCCAAAGCTACAAAACACTTGTACTCAGGATCAATTATGAAAAAAAATCTCAAACACATTTACCACTTCTGTAGGTTGAATGTGAGAGCAAGCACTATGGTATGATAAGAAGAACACTTGCTCTTTTTGGAAATAGATTACAGCTTAAGTGATCTTTTGAAGATCTAAGACATATTGTTCATAGCCACAGCAGACTTTCCTCATGGTTTGAATGTTGTAAGAAATCCTCAGTTTTTTATCTTTTCACAGGCGGTTGTTCCAGATGTACTGCATAGTATTTCAGACAAAAGAATTTGTGAAAAATGTTTCTGAGAAATAAATTACTGCCTTAAAAGATTACTTATTTACTGAAGGGGCAGCTCAGTCAAACATCCTCCCGTGGTGATGTTACTGCGTGGTTTGTAGAGCAGGGAGTCATTAGAAGTAAGCAAGAAAAGCTACTGCCAGTAGGTTTTTGATACTCGTGGCTCAGAGGGTCAACATCATCACTGGAAAATAATGAGGAGTCTGCAAACTAAAGGCTGAAGACAGTTATTCCAGAAGCATTTATAGTAATTTTTTAAAACGTAGACAGTAACAGAATACAGATTTAAGCTGTTAAGCAAAATCCAAAGGTATCTGACATATTTATGAAAACTGACCAACAGAACTGGAAAGAGGATAATCAGAGGAAGCCCCACCAGAGTGCAGAAGTGAAGCAAGCAGTGACAGGGACCTCGCTGCAGGACAGCAAATCCCTGTTCCTGTCATTCCTGTAGCCCTGAGGCAAGCCAACGGCAACCTGGAATTGTTTGGGGCTATGGAGGCAAAAAGCTGCCAATGCACTGAACAACTCGATGCTGCACTAACTCAGGTTGGTTTGCCTTCTTAGTGACACCAGAAGGTGTCAGCCAAGGGCTTCCATCAAATATTCCAGAGCAATTCTCTACAGAAACACTGATCGAAGAAAGTGACCTCGCCACCGCCTTGCTGTGACAGCAATGCCTGGCGTCTAAGTCCAGCTGCCAGCAAGCCACGTGAGGATCTCCCCGGTAATATAAATAAATCAAAGGAGCACAGCAAGTTACTGCGTATTTGTAATGATTTCTATTTCATTAAGATTGATTTTGCATTTTTTGCACAACAGCGTAACCATGTCAAAAGGCTTCACTATTCCGGCGTGAAAGCCCCCACAGCCGGTGCCAGCAGAGGGGATGGGCCTTTTACTCTCCAATTAAAGAGTGTCATTTCCTCCATTTTCCCCATTCTGTTATTTAAACACTCTTAATAGTTTTGTTTCTTTGAGGCAATCTGACTTCATTCCTCCCACCCCCCTGCTGTTACACTCCTGCTCTGCACGCTGCTCCTCTAACCTAGAGGACAGGACTGCTTAAAGCGCGTTTCTTGCACAGACCCAGCACACCAATAACCCTGCAGATGCCACACGGGCACTAGGGCAGGGAGGCAAGGGCATGGAGCTCTCCATCCCTGTCCTAGGGAGGACCCCACGGCAGCCTCTGGAGGTGGGCACAGCTCCTGCTGGTAAGCGTCCGGAGCACTTTTACTCCTCCAAGAACAATGGTCAGACTCCAGGGTAACGCTCGGCTTCACGGCTGATCCCTCCGTGCCTCCTGCCCACAGGGAGGGGGCAGGACACCCCTCGGAGTCCCCTGCCTCCTCCCGAGGGCAAAGAGCAGCTGAGCCCCGCAGCAGGGGCTGCAGGGCTGTGCTAGGACACTGCCGTCCCCCCCAGGCACCGGCAAAAGCTCATGGGGATACAAGTTCTCACACAGACCCGCCAGGTCTGTATCTCCGGAACCTGAACATCGCTGTCTGTCCGTGCCTTCACACACAGCTCATCCACCCCACAAACGGTTCTGAAGGTGCAGCAGAACACAAGGAGACCCACGCAGGCTCAATCATTTTCAAACCACTGTGATCCCAGTTTCTCATCCTGCTGGGCTGCCTCCGCAGGAAAAGATTTATGCAAAAATATTTCAATTTAGACTGCCTGAAATACAAGACCAAGTGAAGTATCTTGGTAAGACTTTAATTATTACATTATTTTCCATGCTATGGCAATCTCATTTCTCAGTTTCTATACAAAGCCCGACAACAAGCAGCAGGATTATTACACATGCAAATGTATGCAAATGAGGTGTTAGAACAAATCCAATCTGTGGTTTTGGGATAACATTTTGCCCTTCTATTTCAACAACAAATTGAGAGAACAGAGAATGGAACAATACTGTGAACTAAAAATATTTTGTGTGCAGAGGATTAAGAATTACTCTCCCTTCCGCCACACAGTGCTCCGTGTCCCCGATTCCCACAGGATCTCGGCACCTCACGGCACCAGGCTCGGCCAATACTTGTTTTGGAGAATCAGACAAACAGGAGCCGAGTTACCTATTCACAAGCAAAGTTCAAACAGCACCCCAGCTCTGACCTTCATCTGGAAGGGACTATCTCTCCCTTGGTAAGCTCTGGCAGCTCCCCCAGACTTCACCCTGTTCTCCACACGAACCAGTGCCACACATAAGACATGGAAGAGATTCTCTTCCATGTTTGTTGGTGTGAAAAGAGAACCTCTCCTGACTGACACTAACACAGCAAGCAGGTATCTGCTGCCGTCACAAGCAGCTCCAGCCTGACCCCATCCACACACCTGGTTCCAGGGACTTTGAGTGTGAACAAAAAATAAAGACATTTGTCTCCAAAGCATCCACACATAAAACATGGGGAGGGTAAAAAAAAAATCCACACCCAAAGCAACCAAATTAAAGTCCCTCTCAGGCCGAGGAAACAGTATTTTGAGGAGCTCGATCTCCTACACCTCCGGGGGGGTGTAAGAGGGTCACAGGACGAGAAGGAAGCCCTCTTTGTCATGAAGAACCGACCAGCGCAGAGGAGCTCCCCGAGAGTCAGCAGATCTCCTGCATCTCCCACATCCCAAAACAGCTGCAGCACCACAGCGGGCAGAGCCAGCAGACACAAATCCGAAAAATGAGAATTGCTTGCCTGGAGTTCCTATGTCAGGCAGTTTTCGTCATTATTAAATCACTTCTCCATTATATATGTTGTTTCTTTGTCCTTCTAGCTTGTATAGCCCGTATGTGCACAACAGATGGATCAACGCTGTAGCTCAGTCATATTTTCTAATTATAGTTTGATTTATTTAATTCTGAAAGACTTTCAAAGGAAATACTCCCTTCAGTAGCAAGGCGAGTCAGTGCTGCTTCACTGTCACCAGCAAACACTGGAATCAGTGAAGTGAAATCAGCAGTGCTTCACTGGGGGTAAAGAAGTGCCAAACTTATTTACAAGATCAGGAAGAGCTGAAGGAGACAAGGAGCCCAAGGGAAAGTAAGGAGCCTTGGGAAATTTCTATTTCAACAAATGAACAACAACAACAAAATAACCAAGTGAAGGTTCATTGTATCCATATGGACTCAGTAGAATCCTCCGGTCCAGAGGACTCTCAACCCTGATCAGTGAATCTTAACTGCCAGACATTTAAAAAAAAAATTTCTATTTCTTAAACTTCATTAAATGATTTACTCTTTATAAGATGAAATAAACCAGGAAAATTTAAGGCTAAAATAACACTGTGTGACACAACTTCAGATGCCTCATAACTTAAAGCGTTTAAAGTTTGAATTTATATTTAAATGCAACAGGCGTGAAGTTAAGTCTGCTCTAAAAATTTCGGATTTTACTTGGCTCTTCACTGACTCCATCAACTGAATGATGTCGTGACTAGTTTTGCAATACAAATTGCTGAACAAATAGTTTCAGCGATTTAGCGATCCATTAATTCAGCCAAAAATGAGGAGAGCGTGGCGGCCGGCACTCAGGTGGCTCCTCACACGCCAGAAGCACCCGTGTCCTTTCCAGGGTTGATTTCACAGACAGCTACATCATGCTGCCCCGATTCACCGAGTCATCGTCTGCCACTGATCCTACTGGCAAATCTCCGCGTGGCTGATTTCCACACGCATCCCGCGGTCATGCTGCCGAGTCAGGCCGAGCTGTCACACCTGCCCCCAGCCACAACCGCCCGAGGACGGCGCTGCCCACGGGGGAATGGCCACGGCTGCTGCTTCTCAGCAATCAAAGGCCGCGGCCACCAAAATCCGACTCCCACATTTGTTCTCACGCAGCAGATGTTGTAGCAGGATGCAGTTACCACCAGAGCAGCAGCTCTCATTTTTCCAGTCACTCCTGCCCAGTGACCCAATCCACCCAGGCCAGTGGCTTCCAGGTTTTGGCTGCACACACCCACTGGTGAAACACTTGTGAGCGGGCACTGTCAATACATGTGCATTTATTTATAGATTATATACATGCACAAATGAGCTAATATATCAGCCACATTATAAAACATATGCAAAAATTGAAATTAAAAAAGGAAAAGAGAGATAAAAAGCATTATTTCAAAAATTATTTTACGTATTAATGGTACAAAAAAAAATTACTCTCTTCCCACGCTCCGAGGGACTGTGCTGTGCACACCACGCTTTGGAGACCAGGGATCTGGGCAATGGTGGCAACACTTTGTCAGACCAGCTGACGGAGCCGGGAGAAAGGACAGCTCGCTCCAGGTCTTTTCCCATGTTCCCGTAATTACTCACCAAACATTCTTAGGCCTGTTCAATCTCCCTGCTCACACACAAAGTAAAGGAACTACAGTTTTAAACCAACAAACCAGACTTTACTTCCTAAACTTCAGTTGCTGGATTTGGGTACAAACTCAGAAAACCGTCAACTTTCCCCTAAATTCTCCTGAAGCAAAGGCCATGAGTTCACTGACCCTGCTGAGAGCCCTAAGCAGATAAACCCGAGCTGGCTTGGCTCCGTTGCAGTTAACCCGTCCCAGGGGAGCGCACGCCTTCCCCACGTACTTCGCTACTGCTTCTCTTCTTTCAACTGTTGGTAAAAACCAAAAACCTCATATACAGCTCCAGGAAGACTCATGCAATGCTTCTCCCAGAAGGAGACTTCATTCATTGCCTTATAATGACATTGTAATTTATGCTAATACTTTGTAATTACCATCTATAAATGCAAGATATGCTAATTTCCAGATGACTATCAGGGAAACACACCAAAAGCATATTATACTGCCGAATACTCTGAAACACTTTTCACTTGGAGCACTTCAAAGGAGGCTTCAAGGCGAGGAAGACAACATACAACAAGGGAACAGTCCTGCGGCAGAGGGAAGGCAAAGCAGCCTCCAGATGACTGAGGAGATCTTGCTCAGCCTCAATCCATCGTCATCTGGGCAACATCAAAGAAACTGCAGTACGTGAGAACAAATCTTCATAACGAAAGATCTATGTAAGCTTCAGGGCTGCACTATCTCAACAGCATCAAACACGAGCAGGATTGTTTCACCTCATCCAAGAGTCATGGTCAGATCCTCTTTAATTAAGAGCATACAAACCAGAAATCAGTTTCACAACTGTTCCTATCTGTATCAAAGGGTTTCTCCTCCAATGAACACGCCTGCAAAGACTTTTTAGGAAAATACAGGTTATGACTAAAATTAAATTAGAAACCTAGTTTTTCCAAAACATGAATGCTTCAGCTGTATTGATCTGGGAAAGAAGAGATGGTACCAAAACCACTATTTCTTGATATTATCTATAAGCTGACATGCACAGATTTGCAAGAACATGCCAGAGAACAGAGACTGTCCTTTCGGTGAATGCTTTCTGCACGCAGGCAGACAAACCAGAAGAGACAGCAGTGACCCCTTAGCAGCAGAGGAGCCCGGCTGATCTGAATCAGAGTCACTCACCCTGGCACAGCAGTTCAGTTGCAGGCTGCAGCCAGCCTTCTCAGAGCCTTTTAACTGCACCACTCACTCTCACTTTTATAAAATGCACAATAAAACGGGAGGGGAAGTAAAAACCCATCTATGTAAACGCAGGGTTTTGTTGCGGGAACCAGCTAACAGCTGCTCAGGAGGACTGCTCTGGCCTCACATTTGACTGTGGTGTGCCATCCAACCAACTCCTGTTTCAAAAGCAGCTCTCATTTCATTCACCAAATACATACAAAATAAGCCACCTGCCATGTGAGAAAATGACTAATGCTTGCATTTTTTGAGCTCTTTGCTTCACCACCAAAGAAGCTTTTGAACACAGCAGCGTTAGTGTTTGCTGAAAGAAACCTGCTTTTAAAAACAAGATCCAAAAGGCTTAAGGAAACATACAAGGAGATGATAAAGACCAAAGGTAAATCCGAGTAACTTACTGCTGCTGCCGCGGCCTCCTCTCCACCTACGTAGATAGAAGAAGCAATCTCCATCACAGACAAGTTTGTGGGCGCATCCGTGGTCGATGAGGACCTGGGCCGGCCTGACTGAATGTCCTGGGCAGACCTCCTGCTGATCTGCGGGCTCCCCTTCGGGGCGTCCGCCTTGCCCCGCCTGCTGTGCAGGCTGGTCCCTCTCTTCATCTTAGGCGGCACTCTGATCTGCTGGAGGACCCGGTTCAGAGCTGTAGGGTGGGTGGAGACACCATCAATTTCAGCACAGACGCTTTGGCTTTCCAGATCCACGTCAGACTCCAAATCAGCCTGAGCTTGCTGCACATCGTGCGGAGAGACTGACGACCTCCTGCGCTGATGCTGGAAGAGGTGCTTCAAGCCTTGACCAATCACATTAATGTTCTCCAAAGCATTATGTGTTATTTTGGACAATTTCTGCTCTGATTCATGTTGTTTTTTGGTCTCTTGATCTTGGGACTTGCCTCCAGGATCAGGGTCATCACACAACTGTTCAGTGCCAGAGGGCTCCATTGATGACACCCAACAGGTTTGTTTGACTATTCATACATAAATACGTCCCCTGTCTTTAAAAGGCTCGTGTTTGTTTTAAAAATGCCAAGATTGTCAGCCAATTAGGTGTGCAATTGCTTCAAGAGTGACTACACATGCAGCTGTGCCACGGTGATCTCATGCTTATCTAATATTAAACAAAAGAGTCATTATTACACATCCATGCAGAAAGAAGTGGGTTAAAAAATCCAATGCGCAAGACATGCCATTAACAAAACAAAAGGTGTCGGTGTTCCAGGCATCCCTCCATGGGGCATTAGCTGCACCCAGGCTGTAGGCAGAAGCCAAAGCTCTTAGGAGACAAGTCAGTCAGCGCCTGGGGGAAGAGCCCAGCAGAAAGGAAAGCAAGAAAAGTAAAAGAGCTGTTCAGAAGGGGGAGAAGCAAGGAGAAAGCAGTGGGGGTTTGCTTATTACAAACGAGCCCATAATAGTATCTAACAGGACAGGAGGTTAAACCGCTGAGGAGCATGTTAGTCTCTGTGGCAGAATTTGTTTTGTCCCTCAACAAGGACCTGATAATTTGTGCTTCAAAAGTAATGCCTGCTCTGCCTGGCTGATTTTCCTGCAGAACACCTAACCTCACAGTATTTGATACATGCAAGAAAACAGAACATTTCCAAATCAGTTACGCATTTCCAAATACTAAGAAATGGCTTATTACTGCCAACATCCGCTGATGGCACTGGAAACTTCCATCTGAAAAGCAAGAACAGGCAAGTGCAACGGTTTCAATTGGCAAAGTCTGGCCACAGCTTCCAGGGAAAGCAAAAATGCCTTTTTAAAGGTAGATTAGGCAGGTGACCTGAGTGGGAGCAGCAGGTGGGGGTGGCAGAGGGCAGAGCCTCGCCGCGCCGAGCAGCGGGGCAGGACAGGCTCTGTACAGCTGTGAGCACTACAGCGGGGGAAGGACAGGCAGACGCGCTGTGTGATAGCTTCACACCAGCACCATGAGATCACTCGCTCGGAAGCTGAGCATTGTTTTCTTGCAGGAGAAAGCTTTGATTAGGCTTCCATAAATACAGAAACCAGATCAGAGAGGTCTACCTCGATCTTGGCAGAAAACAGCCGGCGCTTTAAAAAAAACAACCACCATTTTATTTGAAATGCAACATATGTTTGGGATTTGAGAGCATTCATTTTTATCTTAAAACAGCTGCAAACATAATGCATTGAGGTTACAATTAGAGCGCTCTCAATTTTGTGCATCTGAAACCTGACACATTGGTTAAACAGATATTCCGAAATACTTTCCAAATTGGCATCCAAAAATATCAGAAGAGCTGCCTCACACTTTATTCTTTTTTTTCCAAATGTCATTGCTATCAGCTGGAGGCAAGACGAAATTCAGTACTTACAGAAAGCAAAATACTGGAATCATACAGGATTTTATCTCAGTACTACAAACATCTCATAAGCATTGAGTCTAAATATATCGGCCAGTTTAATCAATAACACATTCAATGCAGAGGAACAAGCTACATCCCAGGAAAATGTATTTCCCCATTTTCATGCAGAAGTTGTGTGACAGAATCAAACAAACGTGCAACCAACCTTCAGTGCATGATAATACTATGCTTTGACTTTTGAGCTCACTCTTTCTTAATATTCCTTTTTTCTCATGTAACAGGTTTTCCAGAAAGCTGAGTTGCAGTTCTCCACTCAATTTCAGTTTTGGGGGAAAAAAACCCTAGATTTTCTTTTTCATGTAACAGTCCAAACGGTTCACTGAACAAACCTCACTGGCTAAAAACCAAGAGTCCCAAAATTATTTGGCGTATAAAATACAAACCTGACAGTTGACCCATAACTGCCTTGTTCATTTTAGCTAATTCCCTCAGCACTCACTCCTCAGTAAGGGTTCACTGAAGAACAAAGATGCCCAATATACTCCCTAACCAGTATCTTTCTGATCTCCTACACAGTTTCTATCCAAATTACCTCTGGCCACACGGCTGATCTTAATGAATACCCCTTCAGTCTAATGAGAGCTCCCAGCACCAGCTGCTGGAAACCGTTAACCTGCTTCAATTAGCCTTGGGTCAATTTACAAACCAACATCAAACAACTACTACCCCAAATATTCTGTGGCTGGTTTCTGAAATCCCACTGACTCCCATCGTTCAGAGGCCCCTGTGGGGAGCGTGCTCACCTGCCCAGTTGTATTTCCATATGGTGAGTCTGTTGTGAGCTTGGAAGGGCTTGTAAAATCACATACCCGCTATGAAGATCCTCAAAACTACTTATTTGTCCTAGTATCTACTTTTGGGGAAAAAAATACTCATAAACATGAAGAACTGCGAATCAGCAGAATTAATCAGCACATTTACTTGGATTAGAACTCAAGTTTTCTGCTCGTTTTCTTCCCCACTTGTAACAACCTTTACATTCTGTAACAACCTTTATATTCTGAGGGAGGAAATGGAGTACTTTATAGAATGAAGTTCAAAACTACACATTTCTTATTCATACGAGAATATAATACATCAGGGACAAAATTAACAATTCCATATACAGTCACACTGAGCAGATGTTTTAAAATTACTACATCCCAGAGAATGCTAATATAGTCCTTAATTTGTGCAATTATTTCACAGCAGCACTGAGAAACAAAACAGTTCAAAAGGAGAAACTGGCAAAAACAGTATTAGATAACTATGAATATATAAACTAGTACTTGCCTCCATCACTTGCCCTTTAGCATGGCTGACACACAGCAGTCCCTCCACTGAGCAAAACTGCAAAAGAAACCAGGTATGAGATGCAGTTCTTGAAAATGGGAAGAAAGAGGTACACAAACATCACAGCGAGCATGGTTCCAGCTTGCAATTATTGTTATTTTATTTTTCATTTAAATGCAAGTGCCTCTGGAAGCTGGGCTATTTTAAACGCTTTCAGATAACTGAAGTGATACAAATATAACTGAAGTTAAGGTGGAAGCTGGCAGAGTTAACCAAGAAGTTCTTGTGCAGGAACGCTTTCTCTGGGGGTCACGGACACTGGTGTGCGCCGAAAGCCCTGGCAGGTTTCAGGGCTGTAGCCTGCAAGGTCAGACTGGTGCACACAGATTTTATTTCCTCCTCCTCTTTAGTCATTCAGACGTTCCAGGCACAGGTCAAACCGCTTGCTCCTGTTTATCTGGAGCTCACCCAAGAACAGGCGGGAACTCGAGCACCCTGAAACGTGAGCAGCTTGCTCCCCAGGGACCCCGTCCCCTTGGCCAAACCGCCACTGTGCCAACAGCCACCTCGCCAGGCAGCCAACACAGCCAGCCCGTGCTGCGTGGGCACAGCCCCTGCCCAGCGCCCTCCCCTCACACTAGACCACCCACCAGCCCCACGCATCCCCCTGGGGACGTGACCACGGGCCCAGCCACAGCCTTCACACACAACATGAGGGGGATCCTAAGCTTTGGGTCCAACCTTGGCCAAGCACACCATGCCCAAGGACAGCATCCCAGACCCCTCTCCTTGCCCGAAGCAGGGAACAGAGTACTTCAAGGGCATTTGATGATGTTCAGCTTGCTGGCCACAAGGGCAAGGTAAGGCCAGAGACGGGCTGGCAGACCACTGCAGAGGACAGGAGGACAGCTGGAGGCAGACTCAGTGACCACGTCTCTCTAGTCGGACTTGCTCACCGCTCTGGAGCACAGCTAGATCTCCCACATTTTCCAAAGGTGATTAGTTACTCAACCAGTTCTTGCAAACAGGGATAAAAGCTTCAGAAGACATTAGGACTCAGAAAATGCTGCAAGACTGCACAAAGGGGCATTTTCACTATTTTATTACACACCACATTCCCACCTCCAAGCAGACAGCAGAGATAAAATGTTAATGAGAATCACTGAAGTGGGATGCTAGAATATGAAGAAAAAGATTACAGCAAATCTGAAGAACTTAGAAAAAATGAATGAACTTTTTTCTGAAAAAGGTCTTCACATAGAAGAAATCGCTCTTCAACAATCGTAAGGGTGGAGAACTAGGCACAAACCATGAAGTATCGTTAACATGAGGCACTGCTAACATAACCCCATAACCAACCTACCTGTCCTTTCGCTTTTTTTAAGAACTGTAAAAGCTTCTGCCAGCAAGGTCTCCCTCAATATGCCCTACAGCACTACAGGACCCTGTAGGTCAAGGGACGCTTTTGTTTCAGGCCAATTCCCAGCCTTTGAACCACAGAACCCACTTCCCAGTGCCTCAGCCAGGCCAGGAGACGCGAGGCCATGAAAACTACTTGTATTTTCTCCCTAGTGAATCACAGGCTTCATTGCCACACAAAGCACATCTCCCATTTTCTGTCAGAAGCTCCACATAACTGAAATGAACTCTGAAGTTACCCCTGAAATCCAGCTCAGAGCTGACTTATCTGCAACTGGAGTAGCTGTTACAAACAGCACAGAACTGTAGAAATAGGGAAGAACAATTATTTTTAATGAAAGAAAACAGAAAAGATTGTGACTTTTTGTAGAATATTTCAAATACCTACTATTTGTGCTGTATTTGTATATCTCGAACCCTTATCGAACCCTTAACATTAACATTAACATTGAAGCGCAATTACCTAAGGAACCCTGACTTTTTTTTTTTTTTTTAATAAGCCAACCATGTCTGTTTAATAGCTCATCCCAGAGGTACAAACTACAGTGAGCAGGGGTCTCGGGTAGGAGGTGCTCCCCATTCCTCCTATCCAGCAAAAGAGAAACATTTTTCAGCTGCTCTGGGGTAAGAATTATGCTTAGGAAACAGTCCAACTTAGTTTGAGAAGTCCTAAATAATTTGCAGAAACTTATCCCAGGATGGATTACACATCAAGGCAAACAGTTTAGAAAGAAAGACCAGAGGGGCAACAGCCATGCACTGGAAAACCACATACTATGGGAACCAGGAACCCCAGCATGTGATTTATAGCCACAGGAGGATTAAGATACTTTAAAAGCATCATTGTTCAGCACCAAGAAGCAGCAGAGCAAACATGAAGAGAAAGCTCCGGGTGTTCACAGCTAATCCTGTCAGAAAGAGGAACTCACAAGAAACCGGAATGGGTGTAAAATTCAAGGGGACTGCGGTTTGGAAAACATTCAAAGAGTAAGACAACAGCAATGGAGTAAATAATCAGATCCAAAAGAACAGTTTTGGCATGACTACCCTATACCTGAAGAAACAGGTGTATTTACTTATTGTAATACAACAGAGCAATTTTTAAAAAGTTGGTGGAGAACAGGGCAAAACCAATGCAGTAGGATAACAGGTTTTGCTGATTTCTGCCTAATGATTTCCCTAAACCCTCCAACCTACTCCTAGCATGACCCACAAGTCAAGGAAGAGTCAGCTGAACGGTGCCACCCCTGCTCTCCTGGCTCCCCCGGCACTGCAGGGCCCCATGGTGGCTCCAGCGCCAGCTGAGAGCGGACATCCCGGGCAAAACCAGCTTCCTCGGGGGAAGCCAGGCCCCGTGCCTGATGTCCGCCTGCAGGCCAAACACCAACCACCAGTGAGCTGAAGAAGGGGGAAAACACTGAGGGCAACACCAGTGAAGGTACTTCGATAAAAGCTCTGCAACGGAGCAAAACACTTGGATTCCCTTGAAGGCAATGCCACATGTAGCAGGCGGGAATAACTCACGCTCAGAATACTGTTGGCTGCTCAGTTTTATAAAGGCAGCCAACAGTATTCTATGGTAAAAGGATTGTTTAAGCCAACTGACACATGCACTATAAATCGATTCTTCATTTAGTAGTCCCACAATTCAAACAATAAGCCACAGGTCACTTGTATGTCAAAGAACACAAAACCTCACCCCAGCACACCGTTAATAAAGGAACAGGGCAGCTGGCAGCATGTTTATGTATGAACTACACCATCAGCACCAAGGAGCAACTTCACAAGATTTTGAAGATATTCAGGAACAAAAATGGCACTGTGTCTGAGACCCTACAAAACATGAGACAAACAACCCCCCTCCTGGCATCCCCAAGAGCCCCAAACAGACCTACACAGCCCAGCCGCCCGCTTGTTCGGGGCAAGGAAAAAGGTATGGGAGCAGAGCCCTGAGGCCACTCAACGGCATTAAGAGTTGTCCTTCTCTGGAGCACGAGTGGGGTGGGAAGGAGGGAGGGCCACCTTTCCCTGTGCCTCCCCCCTGCACGCCAACAACAGCCATTTCAGAGGGCTCCTCAGCCAAAGATCTTATGCTTTGGCACACCAAAAGGTATTCACTATTTCCAAGCCTGCTCCCATTAATGGTTCACTCTGCCAGGATGGCACGTTCCCAGACATACCAGAAGGTAATTTTTCAACATCATCCTCTTCTAAAATCCACATCCTGTTAAAACAGTTCCTTCCTACAACTTTACATTTCATACTGCTGACCAGCAGCACACACACAGCTTTTTGTTCCTGAAAGCTCAATCCTGTAAGCTGAAAGCTTAATCCTGTAGATAAAACTGCAGTCAAGTCACAGACAATCAGACACCAAACACTCTCTTAATGAGCCACAGATCCCTTTCTCCTTCCAATTACTTTTTAAGAAACATCTTCCTGAATACACCCACATCAGAATCAAGCATCTTCATCACCATCTATGAGCAACCTCTAAATTACTGCTGTCCTAGAAGTGCTGCTAATTGATTGCTGTGAATACAAAAAACAACAGCTCTTCTGCAAAGGCAGAAGGTCACAGTGTACGGACCATAGACGTAAATATCAAAGATTAGATAATTTTCCTTGTTTGTTAGGAAACTGCAGTGGC
Organism: Thinocorus orbignyianus; assembly: GCA_013400375.1. Taxonomy (NCBI): domain Eukaryota; kingdom Metazoa; phylum Chordata; class Aves; order Ciconiiformes; family Thinocoridae; genus Thinocorus; species Thinocorus orbignyianus. Next base: position 19,335 of record VXBW01001755.1, read on the forward strand.
TTAAAGCTGAGTGACTGGTTTTCAGGAATGCTTCTACTGCTTTACAGTACAAGCAATTGCCACTGAAATCTCTGCCACCCCTCTCTGAACATCCCAATAACTCAGTGTTTACACTGGTGTCTGAATCAAAGCTATGAAGTAGAGGTCAGACTTCTCCCAAGTCAAGAACCATGCAGAGGTACCAACACACAATTCAGGTTTTGGTATATGCTATAAACATCCCATGGAAATCAAAGCAAAATACTTTCACATGTTCTGCCAACAAGGGCAGGTACACAAGGAACGTAACCCAGAAGATACAGAGGCTCCAACCCTTGGCTGAAACTGCAAATCAACAAGATAAAAGCCTGCCTGGACACAGCAAGAGAACGCAATCAGACGTTAGAAGAGCCCAGACCAAAAGTCACCACTGCCTGCAGGACACGCGTCCAGTGCACAAGGAGCGGGTGGGTGGGTCACAGGGTCCCACTGCCCAGGGATTTCCTGGCTCAGGGTCCCTCTCTGTGGAGGCAATGAGCCCGAGCTGGTCTTGCTGCAGGATTGCAGGACTTTCCAATTAAATTAGCCATTTTATGAAATCCAATTCTACGGGAAGCCAAGGGTCGAGGAAGTGCCTGGGAGAGTGTGTGTGTGTGACACCATGACTGGTGTGTGAGTGCTCAGCACCGGCTCCTCCCGTGACAGAGGCGAGGTGACACCAGCACATCAGTCGCAGCTCCTGGAGGCACAGTCACCCAGGTCAAGGGCCAAAGCTCAAGGGAGCTGAATGCTCCACAGCCCAGGGGTGGGAAGAGGCTGAAGATGAGTTAAGATGGGTGGTGTTTTGGGAAAACACGTAAGGAACAGAGAGAAAACATGGTCACGGGCACAGTCTGTGCCCTCTCAACTGGGAGACTGGGAAAGCTCCAGGCTTATGCGGATCGTGAGAAGGAAGAACTGCTACAGCAACACTGTCTGCCTCATTTAAAACACAGCTGTAAGCACTGAGTCCTGTTTGTCAAAATAAGCCACAGTTCATTGTTGGAAGAAACTGTTGTTAGCTGCTTTATCAATTTTTGCTATTGTGGGGACATAGAGCAGAAGAATGTCCAATTTCACCTCAGAAGATGCAACTCTTTCATTAACGTGGCTGAGACCAGCTCTGGAGGCATCCCCCTCACAGGCAGGAGCCTATGTCAAGCCTGCTCAGAGCTACAGTAAGAAAAACCTACCCTCAAATACCAAATGAATTCTGTACCTGCACAGGTGAAAAGGAGCCATTCAGCTTCTTTTAGCTTCCCCCTCTTTAAAGAAATCTTTCACTGCAACAGATTTAATTCCTTGAAGCATCTCACAGGTTTCTGTGGTCCACTGCACTCCTACTGTCCACCTTTGCTATTATTAACACCTGCATTATCTGGACCAGACTCTCCAGCCTCTGGAAAAATGCAACATTAGTAGGTCGTGCCAAACATTTCGGCAGGACCTTTTCAGGAGAGAAAGAGATCGAAGCTGCTCTCGCCCTCTCCGCCGTCTGCCAGGAGATGCTGCTGCTTCCAGCATGTCAAAGCTGACTCCAATATCAGGAGCAAGCGAACCGCAGAGTGGAAATACAGGTATTTTCATTCCACTTCCAAGGGAAGACAAAAGGTTACACTACAGCTATTTCAGGCATTTCAGAGAGACTTTTAAGCATGCCAGCCGTAAAGAAAAGAAAAAGAAAAAAAAAAGACGGCCTCTCATTTTAGCTGCCAGTACATTCATCTGCAACAATGCCAGTGCAGGAGCTGGCAAGATTTAGCACCTCTAGCTCTAAAAGAAAGGTTTATTCCAGGCTTGGAATTGTAAGAGGGTTAAAGCAAGTTAAAATAGCAGGCTTGTAAAGAAAGATATCACCTACCACCAACCCACACTACATGCGATTTTAACATGTGCTTTTAGCCCTGAATTTTGGAAAGCATCATATTTACAATGACTCGTGAAAGAAGAAAGTAGAACTAACCTGGCACAGACTAATAAAACACTCCCCCTGATGACTCAAACCCAGTATTAATTCTCTGATCTTTCAGAAGCGTTGACTCAATGTACTGAGACTAAAAGACAGATCAAAGGAAGTTTTCGTTCAGCTCAGCAAAAACCACAATGTCTTTCCCATTAATTCCGGTGCTCGTGGGTATTAGGTATATGAAATTCTTCCACTGATACTTAGCATCAAACGGGTTACAAAGCAGAACTCTGACTTTAAGTAGCTGATAATGACTAGCTCACATAATATTCAGTCCAAAAATGGGGAAAAGCCTGCTAATTTAAAACACCCGACGATGGTTCCCATGCTGCCACCCAGATCTGCTCTAAGCAGTGTACCTTAGCCACTCCACAGAAAACCTGCCTCTCTGCGACAGCTCCCTCCACGCTGCTGATGACACCTGAAAAGTTCTCCTGGGTGCAGACCACTGTCATTGGAAAAACCTGCTTGCAGGCTGCAAAACCTGACACCACACTGTGTTAGTATTGCCTAAAACGTGACACAAACCAGGCAAGACAGACAAATTCCCATCCGAGGTTAACAGGACTCACTCACAAACTGATGGCTCGCCTTGTCCTTCGCATTCATGATATGACAGTTTCATCCCTGCTCTTCAAAAGAAAATTGTCCTTTCTGTTCTTCAAGTGAGCTAGCCCAGGGAGCTTTTAATTAAGTATAACTCTTTAAAATTATACTGGTATAGCAGTAATGGTCTTAATCTGGGGCTGGTTGTTTAAATGGCTCTTTTTTTCTTAATTAAGCATGAGCAAGTTCCTCCGTACAGTGCTACAAAGATGATGTTCAGTCTGCCCATCAAACACTGCTTGGAGTTCCTCAGCCAACACCTGGGAGAAGGTGGGAGGACACATGGCTGTGAACTGCCCCCTCCAGCCTCCTCACCTCACCTGCGCTCACTGGCTGTCAAGGGAAACAGGATCCAGGTGGAACTGGATCTTTTAACTGGACTCATTACAGCCACTTCTCCAAGCCCCAGGTGGCTGGAGCACAGCTTGAGACAAGGAACACTGTAACTGAGCATACCCGTACTGCCCACAGGGGCAGTGGCCAGCTCGCCCTGGTGCCTCCAGGCATGGTCCCAGCAGTGGGGAGCACCTGCCCTGGGGCACACAGACACGCTGCCGGGCTTCCTCTGCCACCGAGGAGGGGAACCCATGCAACCCCACAGCGGGCACTGGAAACCAGCCCAGCACCGGCCGCCCAGGAGCTGTGAGAGCCCCCTCTGCTCACCCAACAGGCACATCCCGAGCACACTGGTGTTACCGTCCTGCTTGTGCACCACCCGGGGAGCTTCAGTGCACATCCTGATCCACCACAAGTACCACCACTCTCCCACACTTACTTCTCATCACCTCTCGTGGCAGGTGTTATAATGAACATCTCACTGCAAGGCCAGACACATTCAACTTTGCCTAACTAGTCTCAAGAAGGCTTTTAAAAGAAGAGAAGGCCTACACTTTTTGGACTTGCACAACAAAAATACTGATGCCCATCTATGGTCCTTTTCTTCTAATAGATCTAATTATGCCTTTTCAGAGAGAACACGCAAACTGCACAAACAGCACAGCTAAGCAGTCACACACACAAATGTGCCAGCTCTTCAATATCCACCTCCACATCCAACTGCACAAAGACAGCAGTTAACTCGGTGATTTTGGTATAAAGAAATTGTGCTTGACGACTGCCTTGCCAATGGGAACGAAGTAGTCATACATTTAAAGCCTCAGCCAAAATCAGAACATTTCCTCCTACATTCATGGCTGAGTCCACAGAAAAGAAAATCCACAAAATCTTTAACCAAAGCAGCACAGAGAGGGAGCAGATCTGTTTGAAACAAGGCTGAAATTTTCCTGCTCCTGGGGAGGTGCAGGCTCACAACCAGAGCCAGAACCAACAAGATCCACGTTAATGGCCCCTTATAGAACCACTGCTGAACGTGGGGGTCCCCCAGCACCCCCAGGGTGCTCTCTGCAGAGCTCTTTCCAGCCAGCCGGGCACCCAGCCTGTACACGGGGTGGCCGCTCTATGTACCTGCCAGGGGTCTAGATAGGGCTGGCTCAGGTGACAGATGTCCTCAATCTAAAACCTGCCACCCTCAGCGCGACTGAGCAAGGTTAGAGACAGTGACTCTTTTCTCTGTGAAACACATGCTTATCTCTCAAAGTCTCATATAACATGACCACAGAACAGAAAGCCCATGCTATTCTAGCACTTCCTTCATTACCTTGCACCAAAAAAAAAGGCATCTTTTGGGCACCAGAGTTAAATCCAAGCTGATCCTAATATCTACTGAATGTCTTCAAGTGACTCTGGGATTGTTATCTATGACACACACACAAATTTTGTTTTAAAAAATAAATAAATGCTGTTTTCTCAAACTGGCTCAACCAGAGCAGACTCTTTCGAGAGGTGAAAACTTGAGACACTCACCAAAGAGTTAGACCAACACTAAACCCAGAAACACTTCTGTTTTTTTTTCTTCTCACACAAACTGAAACTGCACCAGAAGCATTTTAAGGACTATGGTAAACCAGAACCAAAACTTACACTTTCAGCACAACAAATAATCTGAAAACCAACATTACCAGCAAAAGAGTGACCAGCGCAGATGGCAAGTGCTCTGCAGAAGCAGGAGCGGCTCCAGCCTTCCATCCCCACCGCCAGCAGCAAGCCCTCTGCTCCCCGGGGACACTGCAGACTGAGCAGCCAAACCGCTCGGGAGCTCCATGTGAACTCACCAACCTCCTCCCATTAGGAAAAGGCTCCCCTATCCAGCTCATGTTTTTCCCCAACAAAGAATGAGATGTTAATTAATGGCCACCAAGCCACATCAGCCTGCACTTCCCCATAGCAATGACACAGGCAAACCCCACCGTGGAGCCCTGCTTCTGGGGGAGCACCAGAAGAGGAGTTCAAGGATTTGGCACTGAGCTGCAGCTCCCGCACCGCAGAACCGGTAGGTTCCACTGGGACCACAGCTCACATCCCAGTTTTCTGGAGCTGAACGCCAATGGCGGTGGGACACCAACAAGCACCCCAGCTCCCATGGGAACACTGAAGGAGCCAGAGGTTACCCAGCAGAAAGCTGACACAGCAAAGGACTGCAGTGCCACACACCCCAAGGGACTGTTTTCCATCACCAGCACTCACCTCTCCAGCCAGTCAGCCACTACTGGCCTGAACCAGGTATGTTGCCTCATAAGAGCTTGACCAAAAGCTGCTCTTTTCCCTTCCTCTAAATTTACCCATTATTCAGGCTCAGACTCAGTGACAGACTCCTTGCAGACCAGGGCTATCACACCTTACTAAAGCGTAAGATGCTCATCCAGCACTCTGCCACAGGCAGTGATTTACAAGCACTGAGCCTCTATGGGCACAGTACTTCCACCCATCCCAGAAAAGGCTACAGCCTTTTTGCTCCAAACTAGTATACCTGGAGATCATGAAAAACACATTTCTGTCCTGAGAGGATAATCGCCATGGCAACTATCTTCCAGGAAAATAACGGCCAACACCACCAGGACAAGGATAGGCCACTAAGGAATTTGCTCAGGGAGACCAACCAGCTCACACCAATCTGAAAAATACTGAAACTTGTCAAATGTATCTATGAAGGAATGGTCAGGAGGCATCTGCAACCTTCTGATCGGAACCCATCACGCAAGTTGAATCAATGGCACTATCACCCCTCTCAACATCCAGTGCCTTTTAACATTCTTTGAAACGTTTCAGACACCCTGTAGGGCAGTTTGAGGGCAATTCTCCAGTGTACACAATTTCACCTTTCAGACCATTTCTTTACATCAAAAGAAAACTTCTTATACTCAAATTCTTTGCCACTCCTCACATCAGTATTCACTTTTAGTCACACGAGTTTGAATAATGAAACTGCAGTTATTGCAGACAACACTTCCATGCTGCTTTCCATGAAATGGAATGTTTACAAAGGTGGGTCAACCTCATTCTACGGATAAAGAAATAAAGATTAATACCTTGCTTGCGACAGGGACACAGAACCTGCAAATTCTAACAGGATTTTGGAGCTACTGCAAGAATTGTTCAATTTTCACAGAACAGCAGTTTTCTGGGGAAGTACACACCAATTTTAATTGATGGAATTACAGAGGTCATAACCTATTTATATACAACTTAATAAAGGCACCTAGCTGGGTCACAGAGTCCGAGTTCCCAGTACATTCCCCGAGGTGCACCCCGGGCCCGCACTGGGCAGCTCAGCAAACCACTGCACTGCTCAGGCTCCACTGCGCCTCCCCAGCCTTCACGAAAGCAGTTCACAGGAAACACAAATACCTTTCTGCTCAATGCTGCTTTGCTACAGCACCACCGTCCCCATGGCAAGGCTGGGCTGAGGAACCTGTCTCACGCTTGCTGCGCCAAGTTCTGCCCTGGCAGAACTGGCACAGAACCTGCCATGGGTACCAGTGTCACTGCTAACAGGTACCTTTCCCAAACTGTTTCCCCCCTCGACCCCAGCTCTGCCCGTAAGAACAGCTGCAGTGCAGGCAGGGACCTCTCCTGCACAGCACCCCCTGCCCAGCAGCGCTTGCAGCAGACACAGACACAACCCTCTTCGCCTCCCGGGAGAGGACCAGCACCAGCAGGCTGTGAATCCAGACAGGTAGGTCAGACCTGTCCCTCTAGTAACCACCTCAGCCTGATCCACTGCAGCTCATCAACAAAGCCTCTCGAGGAAAGCCTGTCTGCCAAATACATCCAGTCAAGCATCTACTTTCAGTACATTAATTTTCCTTTAAAAAAAATAAAATAAGTCTAATGAATAATTAGTCTCTTCTGGAAGAGAGATGGGTTTGGCTACATTTTGCTGTACCCCACAATTAATTGATAAGGCTGCCGCTGCCCTGGAGTGCCAGCATGAACACCTACACCACAGAAAAGATAACCATGTCCAAGCAGTTTAGGAAAGCAGAGCCAACAGATGGTATCAGCACACACTGGCCTCTCCTAAGCCCGCACGGAGGAAGCGAGCAGACTTCCTCGTTCCAGGTTTAGAATTCAATATGGAACTACAAGATAAAAGCCTTAAGGTAAAACACAGCTGTGCAAGCTGATGAACTTCTGCACTGCTCAAACAGCTGAGCAGCACCTGGGTGGACAAAGCTGCACAGGCACGAAGCAAAGCCCACCCAGCCCTGGTGGGTGGCTGTGGACGTGCATGGGATGGCAAGTCCTGCTTCTTTCCTAGCCTCACTGAAGACGTCTTCCAAGTCAAGGCAGGCACCTGAGCAGCGTCTCTAACCACCACCTCCCAGATGCACATCACTGACCACTTCACGTCTGTCACACGCTTGGAAGAAGAAAATCTCTACAGATCTGGGGGGCATTTGAGAACTGAAAGGGTGAGCAGAGGAGGCTCAGGTCATACGACACAAGCAACTTGCTCTTCTAAAAGGAGTCCTTTGAATATTCCTACAGCAGGTTCAAACAAGCTCACTCTCCATACAATGCCAGCTGGATATTCCGGTGCTCCTACAGCCTCACTGTGCATACGTCCATTGCTAAGACCATGAATAATGGTCAATCTGAGTCCAGAAAAAGTATTCCCCCAGTGTTCTGCACCCTGGAGTCAAATAGCTTTTTTTTTCCCCATTTGCTACAAGTTGTAGTGGGCATACATACCTCCAGATTGCTCGGGCTAGCTTGTCTCTTTGCATAGATATGCTCACAGTTGTAATCCAAATGTCTTCAACAGAGGTCTAGTACTAAAAATACTTAGAAGTACAAATTCCACGGGAAACAGGAAAGTCAGGGGAGGGAAGGAGATACGATTTATTGGCTTCTACATTTGCAGGCATCTGCAGTCAGTAGTGTAGGTCATTTTCAGAGTCAATCTTGGCAGCAAAGCTTCTTTGTAGAGGAGAAAGACCTGCCAAAATTAACAACCATAGTAAGAAAAAACATTAATATCTGATAAGCAACAAAACAGCACCACAGATTCAGTCTTCTTCACAGAAAAGAAGTCACTCTTATTTGAAATACTGGGTTTCTGCTAGCTTTGAGGTATTTAAAAATGAGTAGATTAAACTCAGCAATTCCAGTTCCCAAAGCCCCAGCTATGGCTGAGGCAAGTGGAAAGCAAGTAGAGAGAGAAGACTCCTCCTCCAGATCTCTAAGCAGAAATTCCTAGAAACCAAGTCCAAGATATTATCATGCCAGTTATTTTTGAATGGTTCAAAACCAGTTCCCAGTAACACCAGATGAGATACCAGCACAGGGTCTGCCTACCTCCAGCGTGAGCCGCAGCAGCCCGCTCCCTGCAAACACCACCAGCTTACAGACGGGCACCAAACCATTCCCCAGCCCAGAACGGGGCTGACCTGCCACACAGAACCCATTTCCTACAGCAAGTATCTCTTTAAACACACTGGGAAAAAAAAATAGTCTATTTTGTATCTGAATTAGATACAGCTTTTAATTATGAAATCTTTGGCTATGATTAAACAAGCCCAACCATGCCAGAGACCTGCTTAAAAACATAACCCAGCAACTTTTATGTGGTACATAGTAGTGGGGGCAGAACTTTATAATGGTAAAAGCCATTTTGTGGGGTTTTCTTAAATGGCACGAAAACCTGAAGTCCCGATGCACTTCTAATGTAAAACCTACAAAGTACAACTTCCTCCATCTCTACTTTGCTTCCATGGTTTGAACGGCTTCCAGACGGGCTGCATGGGTTTATCAGGCAGCTGAACTGGACACAGTGGACACAAAGCTCCAGTGAATTGTCCGTTTGGCACAGGAGCCCTGCGAGGCTGTGGAGGTCACTGAGCCGTGCAAGTCCCACAAGCTGGGGGCCCGCTGTCCCCAGACAGAGAGAAGAGAGTCCCCAGCACTGAGAGAAGAACCGTCCTCTGGGCTGGTTCCTCATCGCCAAACGTTTCCAGATGGACAAAGAACCTACTCGGAGAGGGGACCATCGTCCTGTCGAGCAAACATGAAGCCATTGCAACACCTCGGTGCAGTTCACGACAGGACAGCAGTGCAGGAGGGCAGTGCCACAGGCTCCCTGGGCTCAGGAGGACCCTCCTGCTCAGGTTCAAGGCTTTACTACTCCAACAGCCACGCTCGTTGCCCAGATGCGCGTTACAAAGGGCTTCCCCGTTGCAGAAACATTTGATTTTAAGTTTTGTGGCTGATGGACTCCATCTCTGTTGCGGCAGGTCCCATCACTGTAACCTCCTCTACACTTCCCCTCAGATCTTTATACCCTCTGTTCATGCCTTTGCACCTCCCACCCACCAAGAAGCCTCCTCCAGTTCCCTCGCTGATGGGATTTTGCAGTGAAAGCGTCGGCTCGGCCCAGGGCAGCACCGCGGGGCTCTCGGCGGCACCGACCCCCGCGGCGGCCCCGCACAGCTCACACTGACAGGCTCAGTTCGAAGCCTGGGGGCTTCGGGGCCTGCAAAGCTCAGGAGCCACCGCTCCACCTCTTAAGTTCTCCAAAGGCCTGTCTCCGAAAAACAGCTTCTAAAACGGCAAAACGTGAGCTCATTTGCATGTCAGCACAACGAAATAATTAGTATCTTAATTACCTCGTAAAAGAGGTCTGGTGCAGGGAGGAACAGGTGAAGAACACACCCAAACTTCAGCAACCTCAAAATTCAGCGAGACGGGGCCCAGCCGGCCCCCCCGCAACAAAGAGCCCACGCACCGGCAGCGCCTGCCGGGCCGCCCGCTCCTGCGGGGAAGCGCCGGGCCCGGGGCTGAGGCCCGACAGGCCCTGCGC
>VXBW01001763.1:8104-42335 GCA_013400375.1 Thinocorus orbignyianus
AATGAGGAGCGTGGGTCTGGGGGAGCTGGGTGGGGTTCTGAGGGTCTGTGAGAGTGTGGAGCTGGGGGGATCCTGTGGGGCTGGTGTAGTGGTGAGGAGAGAGACCTCACTGGGGAGACCAGAGCAGGTCTGGGGACCCGTGGTGAACAATATGGGCTGTGGGGCTGAGCTGGGGGTGGGCTGGGCAGAGCTCAAGGCGGGCGATGCCCTTCTCTGAAACCGGGTTGTTTCCCACAGGGAAGCAGATGTCCCCATCGACGTGGAGACGGTGACGCCCACGCCCGTGCCCCTCTACGACAACCAGAAGGCACGCAGCGTGATGAACGAGTGCGAGCGCCACGTCATGTTCGCCCGCACGGATGCTGACGCCCCTCCGCCACCGGACGACTGGGAGGAGCACGTCAACAGGTAAAGTACGGGGATGGCAGAGGAAAGAAATTTGGGGGCTAGAAAGGCGCTCGCTGCGTGGTGGTGATGTGGGGGGTGTTTCTGGTGCAACTCAGTAACGCAGTGACCTTCCTGAACTGAGTAACAGTCAAAGGAAATGAATTGTTGCGTCCAAATTCCTCGTCTGCCTGCTGTGGAAGCTGTGGAGTGTAGTGAGAGAGACTGGCCCAGCTGCCAGACCTTTCAAAGAATCATGGAATGGTTTGGGTTGGAAGGGACCTTAAAGATCATCCAGTGCCACCCTCCCACCAGAGCAGGTTGCTCCAAGCCCCATCCAACCTGGCCTTGAACCCCTCCAGGGATGGGGCAGCCACAGCTTCTCTGGGCAACCTGGGCCAGGCTCTCACCACCCTCACACATCCTTCAAGAGCCCCTGATCAAGAGTCCCTCCCCAGATTTCCTGGACCCCCTTGAGGGACTGGGAAGGGCTCCAAGGTCTCCCTGGAGCCTTCTTTTTTCCAGGCTGAACCCCCTCAACTCTCTCAGCCTGTCCTCCCAGCAGAGGGGCTCCAGCACTCCCAGCACCTCATCCCATCACTCCAACCTTTCCCATTGAAACTCACCTGTTTGGAGGAGGCCGGGACAGCGAGTTGTCAGATTACACATCAATCCACAACTGAGCCACATCATAATGTCATAAATTAAAAATGAAGCTAGGGATAAATCCCACCCTATTAAAACCCCTCTAACCATAGTCCTGCCTGTCTTGATATTATGGAAGAATGAAGTTGGGTTTTTTCTCAATAATTTGTCAGAGAAATGTGGTGATGACCTGTGCTAAAAGGAGCAATTATTACGGTCTTTTAATTGCTTCTGCTGTAACTGTCATCTTTCTGATGCTTGGATGTTTGCTGATGGGCCCTAGTGATATTTAATAACTAGTATTTTTTTTATTAGCTCATCATCCTAATGAAATCCTGAGTAGGCAAGCTCATTTTCTCTGTGGCTGTGACTTGGATGGCTGCGTGACGGTGACCTACGTTACCACCTCTCTGGTTTTCCTGACAGGACGGGTTGGACGATGGCCCAGAACAAGCTGTTTAACAAGATCCACAAAGCGCTACAGTCTGACAGGCTGGCTCGTTTGGCTAACGAAGGGGTAAGCTCTTTCTCTCCCTATTTCTCTCCCCTGGGTGTTTAATCCATTCTTCCCAGCATAACCCCATCGAGTCAAGATGAAAGTCTTGGCCGTTGGGTTTTGTAGTGTTAAAAAATGGGTAGCTCTGGGCTTCCTTGGGGCATGATTCTGTCCTTTGTGGCTTCGGCTGCACGTACCAGGCTTGATTTATTTTCTTTTTATTATCTTTTTTCCTCCCATAACTGTATTTCTTTGGAATTTCCTGGGTTTTAGGCTTGCAACGAGCCTGTCCTGAGGAGGATAGCGGTGGACAAATGTGCTCGGAGGGTCCGCCAAGCTCTGGCCAGTGTGAACTGGGACACCAAACTCATCCAGTGGCTTCACACGACGTTAGTGGAAACCCTCAGTTTGCCGGTGCTGGCTGCTTACTTGGATGCTCTGCAAACGCTGAAAGGAAAGGTGATAAAAGCAGCTGAAAGACTTTGCTAGTGCTTAAAACCTTCTTGCTTTATAAAGGAAGCTGGTGGGGCCTTTATCTTTTTTCTTTGGAGTGATGGGGATGATGTTTTAAAGCCCCTGGAAAGGGCTGTGTGCTTTTTTTTAATCCTTTCTGGCCTCTGGTTTCAGATTCCCACCCTGATCGACAGGATGCTGCTCTCCTCCACCACCAAGACAGGGGCAGCGGGTGCCGAGGCTCTGTCTTTGTTGCTGAAGAGACCTTGGGACCCAGCAGTGGGTGTCCTGTCCCATAATAAACCAGTGAGTGTCTCCTGGGGCTTGGAGGGGGTGAGAGCTTGGCCTCACATAGCTTTATTCTCCCCATCCTTCTGCTGTCCTCCTCCTCCTGCTTCTGTTTTGCTTCCTGGGCTCTTTTCCTCCTGCTTCAGCAAGGGGGATTCCTTCTGTTGGCCACATTTCCCCCTGCTGTAGCTTTGGCTGGAGAAAATGTCATCAATTAATGAGAACCCTCCTGCTTCCTTGTGCAGGCTGGGCTGGGCAGCGAGATCTTGGGCAGGGAAATTGCTTTTCCTTACACTTCTTCTTGTTGAATTTCGTAGAGCAAATTACCTGGCTCCCCCCTCATCCTGATTGCTTCCTCTGGACCCTCCAACTCCATGTTCCCCACTTCTCGACGGCACCGATTCTGGCAGTCGCAGCTTTCCTGCTTGGGAAAGGTTCGTGTGGTGGGTTTGGAAAGGAGGGAAGTTCAAACTGGGCTACGCTGCAGCAGCTGAGCTTGTTTTTATAAACCTCCAACACACCAAAATGCTTGGTTTGGCTGGAAGCAGAGGCTGGCAGCTACCACCTACAGTGTTTAGTGTTTGAGATGCTCCACACGGGATGGAGTTACAGAATCATAGAATGAGATGGGGTTGGAAAGGACTTCTGGAGATCACACAGTCCAACCCTCTGCCAAAGCAGGTCCACCCAGAGTAGATCCCACAGTTATGTGGCCAGGTGTGTTTGGAATGTCTCCAGAGATGGAGACTCCACAACCTCTCTGGGCAGCCTCCTCCAGGGCTCTGCCACCCTCAAAGACAGGAAGTTCCTCCTCAGGTTGAGATGGAACTTTATGCCCGTTCCCTCTTTTCCTGTCACTGGGCACCACTGGAAAAAGACTGTCCCCGTGCTCCTGACACCAACCCTTGGAGCATTTCTAGGGGTTGATCAGATCCCCCTCAGCCTAAAGAGCCCCAAGTCCCTCAGCCTTTCCTCATCACAGAGATGCTCCAGGCCCCTCATCATCTTTGTGGTCCTCTGCTGTGCCCTCTCCAGCAGTTCCCTGTCCTTCCTAAACTGGGGAGCCCAGAAATGGTCCCAGTGCTCCAGATGGGGTCTCCCCAGGGCAGAGCAGAGCGGGAGGATGACCTTTGAGCAGCTGGTCACACTCCTGATGGTCCCCAGGATACCATTGGCCTTTTTGGCCACCAGAGCCCGTTGCTGGCTCATGGGCATCCCGTTGGCCACCAGTACTCCCCGGTCTTGTTCCTCAGAGCTGCTCTCCAGCAGGTCACCCCCAACCTGTCCTGCTGCAGGGGGTTATTTCTCCCCAGGGACAGCACCTTACGCTTGCCCTGGTTGAATGCCATCAGGTTCCTCTCTGCCCAACTCTCCCTGGATGGTGGCACAGCTTTCCCCTGGGCCAGCCACCCCTCCCAGTTTTGCCAAATCTGGTGATGCCCAAATCTGCTGCGTTTGGGGGTCTCTTGTCAACAAAAGCCATCCGTCTGAAGATGAGAGTTTAGATTGTATCGCTGCTGTTACTAAGGATTGATGAAGTCTCTGGTAGGAAGAGGTTGGAAAAGAGAGATTACGGGTCACCTTAGTGATACACACAGTGCCTGGATACAGAGCTGCTTCCATGCTTCCTAATGGGTAGATATACCGGGTGTGCTGGAGTGAGGTGAGCAGCAGAGGTTGTCTCTGTGGAAAATTCTTTTCTTTTCTCTGGTTTTAGTAGCTAGAAGTGGATCCTGGGGCAAAGAAGGAGAGATAAAGCAGGAGTTCATGCATAAAGGGGGTTCCAGTCCGTGGTAGTTGTTGTCGGTAGCTGCTGTCCCCAGTTACGCCTTCGCTGTTGATCCATCTTCCCCTTTCCAACCGCAGGTGATTCCCATCGCCACCCACCTGCTGAACAACGGCAGCGGGGTGGGAGTGCTGCAGTGTCTCGAACACATGATCGGGGCCGTGAGGGGCAAAGTGGCAGAGGTGAGAGCTAGTGACGAGCACCACGGGGAGCCTTCCCTCCTCCCTTCAAAACTCTTCACCTCCCCTGAAGCTGCTGTGTTGTCCCCTCACCGGCGGCATCGTCCCGTTGTCTGTCCCTCTCCATCCACGTCTGTTTTTTTTTTTCCTCTCCTGTAGATTCACAGCCACTTCTCTCACAAGCCCATCATCCTCATCGGGTGGAACACGGGTGCCTTGGTGGCCTGTCACGTAAGTACCCTGTTCACAGAATCATAGAATGGTCAGAGTTGGAAGGGACCTTAAAGATCAAGTTCCAACCCCCCTGACCTGGGCAGGGACACCTCTCCCTAGAACAGGTTGCTCCAAGCCCCATCCAGCCTGGCCTTAAACACTTCCAGGGATGGGGCATCAACAACTTCCCTGGGCAACCTGTTCCAGTGCCTCACCACCCTCACAGGAAAGAACTTCTTCCTAAGATCTCATCTAAATCTCCCCTCTTCCAATTTAAAACCATTCCCCCTCGTCCTGTCACTAGACTTCCTGACCAGGAGTCCCTCTCCAGCTCTCCTGGAGCTCCCTTCAGATCCTGGAAGGCTGCTCTCAGGTCTCCCCGGAGCCTTCTCTTCTCCAGGCTGAACAGTCCCAGCTCTCTCAGCCTGTCCTCACAGTAGAGGTGCCCCCTGGTCATCTTGGTGGCCCTGCGCTGGACCTGTTCCAACAGTTCCATGTCCTTTCTGTGTTGAGGACTCCAGAGCTGGACACAGTGCTCCAGGTGGGGTCTCACAAGCGCAGAGCAGAGGGGGAGAATCACGGGAGGTGAGCAGCAGGTTCCTTTGGTTCCTTTGCATCCTCTTAGCCCTCTTGACAGCTTCAGAGTTAGCTTTGAATTACCATTGCCTTTGAGGCTCTGCCGAGTTCTTCTTGTCCCTTTTCTCTTTCCAAGACCTGGCTTTGGGACAGACATCCTATCTGCTCATGGGGATGTAAGCAACTGGAGTCATTCAGTGTGTTTCTCTCCACTTTTAGTCAACAAAAGGAAGGTCTAAATGTGGGAAATACTTAGCCTTGCAAAGCTGCCTTCGCACCCTTGGCCCTTGGGATGCTGATTTGGTGCTTTTTCTCCCCAGGTTTCAGTGATGGAATACGTCACTGCGGTTGTGTGCCTTGGATTCCCTCTTCTCACCGTTGACGGCCCCAGAGGGGTAAGGACCAAGGGGGAGATGGAGCCATTTAAAGAACTGTACTGTTTTGTTTTGTTTTTTAAATCTCCCTAGATTATTTTATAGAATCAGGCTTGGAATTCCAGTGATAACTGGAAGATTATTTTTTTTTGCGGAATATCCGTGTGATTTTTATTTGGAGGAGGTGTGCCCTCCTCCAAATTCTGGCTGGGCCAGAAACAACTCGGGATGATTCATATGGAGCCTGAATTACTCCTTTATTAGCTGACCAGTGTGGGGCTGGGTTGGGAATGGTTTGTGCGAATGAGAGGGCTGATTCTGAGGGGGGTGTAAATCTGTGTAACGGGCATTTGCTGGAGCACGGCACCTCTCTCCCGCAGAGGTTTCTTCAGGACTTGGAATGTCTGTGTAAATCCCATCTAGGGCTCACCCCGGGAATTATAGAACTCTCCGAGTTGGAAGGGACCTTTCGGATCATGGAATCCAACCATCAACCCCACACCGCCCAAACCCCCGCTAACCCGTGTCCCTCAGCACCATGTCTGCTCGGCTTTTAGATACCTGCAGGGATGGTGGCTCCACCACTGCCCTGGGCATCCTCTTCCAAAGCTTGATAACCCTTTTGGTGAAGAAATTTTCCCTGTTATCCATCCCAAACCTCCCCTGGTGCAACTTGAGGCCTTTTCCTTTTGTCCTTTGCTGTTGGCAATTCGTCCTTATCTTGAGTTTTTGTGGCAAAAAGCTTGGAAGGAGAAAAAGAGGGGTTCTGAGGAGAAAGGTGTCAGTTTGAGCTGTTAATGAGTATCAGTGTGATGTGCTCACTCAGCTCTTTAGTCAGTCTTTCACGAGGTGTTGAAATGAACCATGCAGTTGATATATCTCCTTTCAGCACCATGAAGTGCTGTCTGCCTCTGTGGCACCTGCCTTCCCATTTTGGAAATCCTCATCTAATTCAGAAAGGTGTTCGGCTTCAAAGATTTCGCATCCCAGTTCAGTCCTTCCAGATGATGTGTTCCTTTGCTCTTGCAGGATGTCGACGACCCCCTCCTGGAGATGAAGACTCCTGTCCTCTTTGTGATTGGTCAGAATTCTCTCCAGTGCAACATGGAAGCAATGGAAGATTTCCGGGAGAAAATCCGAGCTGATAACAGCATGGTAGTGGTGGGAGGAGCAGATGACAATCTCAGGTAACAGTCACCGAGGTGGATACTCTCCTCCCAGGAACACTGGGCAGGATCTGAGCATGCTGCATCCAAAAAAAAAAAAAAAAAAGCCCTAAATTTGATACTGAAACTAGGTGGAGCTGCATAAAATCAGAATTGTCTGGGTTGGAAGGGACCTTTAACATCATCGAGTCCAACCATCAACTTGACTCCGATAAAAAGCCATCACTAACCCATGTCTCTAAGCACTATGTCAGCCCATCTTTTGAATCCCTCCAGGGATGGTGTCTCAACCCCTCCCCTGGGCAGTCTGTTCTAAGGCTTAATAACCCTTTCAGTGGAAAAGATTTTCATAATATCCAACCTGAACCTCCTCCGGGGCAACTTGAGGCCATTTCCTCTTGTCCCATGGCCTGTTCCCTGAGAGAAGAGACCGACCCCCTTGGCTACACCCTCCTTTCAGGGAGTTGGAGAGAGTGAGAAGGTCTCCCCTGAGCCTCCTTTTCTCCAGGCTGAACATCCACAGCTCCCTCAGAAGTTCTCTAGACCCTTCTCCTTGGTTTCCAGACTCCTCACCAGCTCTGTTGCCCTTCTCTGGACCTGCTCCAGCCCCTCGAGGTCTTTCTTGGATTGAGGGGCCCAAAACTGGACACAGCACTCCAGGTGTGACCTCCCCAGTGCCCAGTCCATGGGGATGGTCACCTCCTGAGTCCTACTCCCCACGCTGTTCCTGATCCAGACCAGGAGGCTGTTGTCCTTCTTGGCCACCTGGGCACACTGCAGGCTTCTGTTCAGCCCACAGTCAACCAACACCCCCAGGTCCTTTTCTACCAACAGCTCTCCAACCACTCTTCCAGCCTGTAGTGCTTCAGGGGGTTGTTGTGACCCAAACGATCCATCAGATCCATGCAGTTGGGGGTAAGGAAGGCTGGAAGAGGAGGCAAGAAGCTCTTAATGCTTCAGTAAACTCTGGAGCTTATTGTCCTGTCACATTTGTGTGTGTTTGGAGTAACTGCACTGAAAACCCGAGCAATTCTTGTGTGAGAGCAGGGTTGGGCTGATGCTGGAAGCGGGACCCAGCAGTGCAGATGAGGTTTTGGAGCATCCCGTAAGTCAGAAATCGATAGTAGGGATGGTCAGTAAAGGAGAGGTAAGAAAGAAGCATAAAACTCTGATACTGAAGACAGAGCTCTGAAGGAAAGGAAACACCTTGTTTACTTTGTGAAATGCTTTGGGATTTTGGGCCTTTTTCCTCCTCACCGAAGTTTTCCTCAGCTCTTCTGGGGGATGAGTCTCATCTTTCCAGTAGACGGTGCTCTTGAGTTGAGCTCTGTATCAAACTGGGTGAGATTCAAGCCCGCTATCACCTGAATCTTACTCTGGAGTGAAGAATGATATTATGAGTGTGAAAATAGAATATTTTTTTTTTTTTTTTTTTTTGTTTTGTTTTGTTTTTTTTTTTTAAATTAGGATAAGCAAAGCCAAAAAGAAGTCAGAAGGCCTGACCCAGAGCATGGTGGACCGGTGCATCCAGGTAACCACATAACTCTCCCTTTTGCACCTCCTGTCTATAAAAACTACCTGTGCTGGAATCTCTGGGTGACCACAAGTTATAACCTTAGTGCCTGGAATGGTTGGATGAAGGGGATCCCTCTCCTGAGGGGATTTGGAAGTTGCTGTCTACTTGCAGGAGGAGGGATGTGAGCTCCTGGCAGCGCGCCTTAAACGCCGAGCAGTGTTTTCTGAGTCTTTCCCCAAGCACATGTACTGGAACAAGCAGTGCTTTGGGCAGCAGTGGAGAAACCGTCAGGTTTCTTTCAGAAATCAGTGGAGTGTGAGCTTTAATGAGATAAGCCGAGGTCTATCTGTAAGGTTTTAGAGTTTCTTTTTGTGGGATATTAAGCCTGCAGAGCCTTATCCGTTTGTCCCTTTGGGAGTCTTTCATTCTTTTTTTGTTTCGAGCTGTGAAGATCAGTTCAGAGATCCCCACGTCACTTGACTAACTATTTGTTCTGTCCCTCCCAGGATGAAATAGCCGACTTCTTAACTGGCGTCCTCACCCGAGCCGAGAGCCACTCAGGCTCCGATCCCCGTGACCTGGATGCTGAGAAGAAGAAGAAACCACGCGACTCCACCAGGAGGGATCTGTCGTTTGACTTACCGGAGAGAAGCAGCAGGCCCACCTCGCCAGCAGCCAAAGTGCCCGCCTCGCCTTCGGGCTCAGAGGTGGGAAGCTCCCTCTGGGATACTTTGTGCTGGGGAAGGCTGAGGTTGTGTAAAGAGAATGTTGAAATACGTGTGAGAGACGTTCTTAGTGTTAGGAGAGGCAAGTGAGAGGATACGGGGAGAGGAAGGGGTTGTGGTGGGGCAAATGAACCTTCACGAGTAGATTTGCTCCAGCAAAGGGTGCACATTCTTTACAAAAATGCTGAGGGGCTGGAGCATCTCTGTGCTGAGGAAAGGCTGAGGGACCTGGGGCTGTTCAGCTGGAGAAGAGCAGGCTGAGAGGGGACCTCATCGATGCTGAGCAAGAGCTAAAGGGCTGGGGGCAAGAGGATGGGGCCGGGCTCTTCTCAGTGGTGGCCGGGGACAGGACGAGGGGTAACGGGCACAAACTGGGACACGGGAAATAAGGAAAATGTCACTTTGAGGGTGGCAGAGCCCTGGCAGAGGCTGCCCAGAGAGAGTCTCCTTCTCTGGGGATATTTCAAACCCCTCCGGGACATGTTCCTGTGCAACTGCTCTGGGTGACCCTGCTCTGGGAAGTGGTTGGTTTGTGTGATCTCCAGAGGTCCCTGCCAACCCCAGATCATTCTGTGATTCCTGTCTGTGTGCTGCTACACTGAGGGTTACGACTGCCTCTTGGTGAAACCTGGGAGTAAGAGATGTTCCTTCTCTTTGAGCAGGACTTGTCCAGTGTCTCCAGCAGCCCCACCTCCAGCCCCAAGACCAAAATAGCTGCTGTGTCCTCCATCCAGAAGCCCAGCCAGATGGGCACCACACAGCTGCTGAAGAGGCCCATGCAGAGGACAGACACCGTCCTGGCGCACAAGCAGGCACAAGGTAACACCCTGCGGCTTTGCCACCCTCTTCCCATCTGGATTTTTTCCTCTTTATCTGTCCTGATGTGCTTAGGGTTTTTGTTTTCTGAGACCTGGCTTGAATTCCAAGCTGCCCGTGGCAGCTTTCTCTACAGCTCGGGCCCCCGTCACTGTCATGCCAAGGCAGCAGCCTGGTGGAGGGTTGAAATTAGGTTGGAAAAGGTGTTTTCGCAGCTTGTGGAGCCTTGCTGCTGTCTAAAGAGGGAAGGATTTTTGCTTGTCTGGCTGAAGAGATCACTGCTCTAATTCTTTCGAGTCCAAGCCCCTTGAGTGGTGTCTCGTATCCTTGAAGGCTGCTCAGGAGGGAGCCTAAAGGTGTTCAGGAGATGATTGAGGCTGTTGAATTGTGCCTGAAACAGTGGGACTCGGGTAATTACAGAGTGGTGGTGGCAAACCTGCTCTGAATAAGCAAACAGCTTGAGCTGTGGGATTTGTTCTTTTTCTGTCCTGTCGGATTAACAAAAAACTTAAGACGCTGCAGCTTCAGCCTGATTGTTAGCGCTGTGGATGTAGGCAGTGGTTTTGTTGGTGATGATCCCTTCTGGCAAATACCAGCTGCATCTGGGGAATAGTCCTCCATCCTCCCTTCTGTGCTTATTCCTTGGCTCAAGGCAGACCCGGACAAGCTCGGTGGTGTCTCCTGCAACAGTGTGACCTTCCGCATTCTCTCAGGTCTTTCTCTAATGCAGGGTGGGCTCCAGGGAGAAGTTTGAGCTTGGATCTCCCTTAGTTTCTCAGACCACAGACTAGAGAAGTCTATTCCTTTCTTCTCGTAGTTGAGGAGGTTTCTAGACAGCACAAGGGAGGCAGGAGGAGGGTCGGTGGAGTGGTGTGTGTCGTGGACACCTTGTTTTGTCAGGAGTGTGGCTTCTGGCCTGAGTTTCTGCGACCGTAGCTGGTCAGGGATGTGCTGGCTGATGGCTCCCAGATTCTCGCTCAAGCTAGCCATGTCTCTAGCCAAGCCTGCTCCCCTTCCCTGGCCTCTGCACCCTTTCCCCATGGCTGTGGGGCTGGAGAGGGCTTGTTCTGTTGGGGTGCACGCTTGGTGAAAGCTGGGATGATCCCCCTTGCCTTCTCGGATCTGCTGCGCTGCTGCTGTGTCTCCATTGTGCCCCATGGCTGGATGAGCTACGTCTGGAGCTTGCTGCCTGCCTGGGGGTCACTGTGGTGTCCTTGGAGTTTCTTGTCGTCCCCCCCTCCAGAGCCGGGCTGTGATACTGTAATTCTCTCTGATTCATTTCAGCTCAGTTCGCTGCTTTTCTGAAACAAAACATGCTGGTGAGGAAAGCTCTTCCTCCTGGCACCTCTTCATGTCTCTTTGGTGAGTATCTCCTCACTTCTCGCTGTCTCTCTCTCTGTCTCCCTCCTCCTTTCTGTCTCTGCTGCCTTCTTTCATCGTCTTCCTCTTTCCCATGCATTGGTTTGGGTTCGTGGCCCAATGTGTCCCCTTGTCCCCCTGCTTTTTGGCTTTCTTATTGCTGTATTTGAAGCTAAATAAATGGCCTGCGTGCAAGCTGAGAGCGTTAACTTCGCCTGGGCTTTTCCCCTTTCCCTGCCCCGGGAGGTAAATCCCGCTCCTCGAAGCAGCGGGTTTGCTCTGGCAGACATAAAACTCTGTGATTATTGCGGTGACTTTTTGTGATTGTGTTTTAACCGTTTTCTGTGCCGGGGCTGAGGAGGGGATGTGGACACCACCCTGAGAGACTGTGTGTGTTGGTGGAGCGTCCCAAATGCTTGGAGCCAGCTCCGTGTCAGCAGGAGCAGCGTTCTGTGGCCAGAGAGCTGGAGAAGAGCAGAGAGGTCAGGGAGAGGGATGGCTTTGGGAAAGTGGTCATGTGGGGGGAGAAGAATGCTGTCTGGACCAGGGGACAGGAGGAGGTGAGATGTCTTTGGGCCTGTTGGGTGCACGCTGAGAGGTTCTCTGAGGGTTAGGGATCGAGGAACGAGATCTGCAGCGTATCTAAAGGCGCAGTTTGACATCTGGGGTGGCAGTGTCTGTGTGGATCTGGGATTAGGAGAGGATGAGAGGTTGAAATAGGAGAGGATGAGAGGTTGAAATAGGAGAGGATGAGAGGTTGAAATCTTAAGGCTCTGGGGGGCTGTGGTGTCATCACGTGAGCTGCCAGTGTCAGTTCTTTGCTCGGGTGACCCCAGGGCACTGAGAGCATTGATGTGGGTGAGAACTGTCTCTGCAACACCTGGAATGTTGGTACTTTTAGCTCAAGAAGGCACATGCTTGGATGCAGAGAAGCCGGGGGTATGTTGGCATGCTGTGTATAGACTCCTAAAATACAGGCTCTCTGAACAAACACAAGGTGTAGTCCAAACTACACATACACAACCGTGATAACAAACTCCTGAGGCAAGTATTGGCCTGAGCTGGTTGTTTGAAAGGTTTCTTTCTCCCTTGAGCCTTGTTTAATGGTTTCTCTCTCCTTGGAGCCTTGTTTTGTGCTCTCCCCTGGGCGCTGAAGTTAGCCTGGGAGCACATATGGTCTTATCCCGGGTTTTCCCACCCAATGTCTGGTGGGAGGAGAAACCACAGTGGATGTTCTCCCAGCTGGTGGGGAGATGCTGGGAGCAGCCTGGGCTGCCTTCCCGTAAGATTAAAAGCCGGATAAGATTTCGGGGCTCCTTACTGTGTTGGCTCAGCTGCCTGAGCTGCAAGGTAGGAAGCTGGGGTCTGTGTTTTGGGAGCATTTGCCCCCTCTTTTTGGGTGCGGGGTGCTCTTTCCAAACTGGCAGCCAGCCCTTTGCAGCAGTGGGGACAACGGAGGGACGTTGGGTCACTGCTCACTGATGCTTTAAGGGGCACCTAACGCTGCTGCATGAGCCATTTCACTGTCCTGCTTGGCTGGTGGCACTTTTCGGGGGGAGGCTTTTGGTGCCTGCAGTCTGTGCACGCCTGGGGAGGTCTCTCCGGACGGTGGTTTGGATGGTGCATGTTTGGAGGTGGGTGGGGAGGCACGAGAGCCTTGCACGAGTGTCACAAATGAAGGTGCTCAGGCCACAAGTCCGGCCATCGAGAACAGCGCAGCGAGTTTGTCACTTGACTCGGGGACCAGAGCAGCCCCAAAATGCTTTGAGGTGCCTGCATTTAGGGATGTGGCTGCGGTCGTGTCCTACAACCAGAGTTCAGAGGTACGTAGGTGGTGCACAGGGAGCTGATAAATATATATGGAAGTGTCTATACACACACGCTCAGCTATATCTATATTGATTTTATATAATATATCCGTATATAAGTAAAAAGAAATGTACATCTTGGCCTCTGGGCTGTTGAATACACAGCTGAGAATGCCCAGGGCGGTCTGTAAAGGGGGTCAGCTGGCTCTGCAGAAGGTCTGGATGCAGAGGGCTCTCTGTAGCTTGAGCAAAGGCCTTTCCCCCTGGCCACAGGTCACGGCTGTGTCTCTGAGCACTGCCAGGCTGCAAACACCGCAGCGGGAGGCAGATCTGCGCCCTCCTTCCGACCCAGTCCACCAGCATTTCAGGCTGGGACCAGATGATCATACACCAGTGGTGGGAGACGCGTGGAGAGCGAGTGGGCACGATGTTGCAGCTTGTGACCATGGAGGTGTTTGTTGTGGCTCCTCTGTGCTTTTCTTTGGATAGCCCTGGCCACGAAAATCCTGCCCTGCTCTGGGCAGTATGAAACGGATGTGATGGGTCAAGGATGCGGCAGCAGAAGCAGCTGTTGGGGCAGAAGGGAAGTCGCAGCTCATGGGTTTTCTCCCCTAGAACCAAGCGGCGGAAGGGCTTGTGGGGGGGATTGGCTTTGCTGCAACACCTTTTGTACTCACGGCTGCTTTGCTTTGGTGCCTCTTAAAAAAACCTGTACGCTTCTGGAGGAGCAGTTGGGAGAGCTGGAAGGGACGTGCCCAACCACAGGCGTGCAAATACCTTTGCTGGTGTGTTGGAGGAGCTCTGAGCCCAGCGCTGGCAGCATGCCTGCACCGGCTCTGCGAATCTCTGTGCCCTCATCTCCCCTCACCTGGAAAATTCGGGATGTTGGAGGGCCCCTCGTGCCGAGGTTGATGATGCCACGGGTTGAAATGAAAAGCGTAGAGGTGTGATATCGCTGTAGACATCCCGTCTTTCTCTTGCTTTGGAGGCTTTGTGTGCTGCCCTGCCTTAACCTGCGAGTGGTTTAAGCTAATTCCTGCCCTGCGACGGCAGCTTTAGGGCACGTGGAAGTGGTGAAAAGGAGGAGCGTGTGTTCCTGGTGCATGGGAGACGGGCAAGGCTGGCATGGAGGGAGCTGTGGAAGTGTGCATGGGCATGTGTCCCTTCTCCGCACCTCGGAGCAGCGCCGACCTCGAGGGATGGGGCCGTCGGTGTTCAAAAAAGCTGCTTCTGTGTCCCCCAGTTCCAGTCTCCTCAGAGCACTCGGAAGGGGCTGAGAAAGATGATGTGCGTACGCAGCTGAAGAGGCATCAGACCCCCAGCCCGACCCAGTGCAGCAAACCCTCCAAACGAGCCAAAATCAAGGTGACCATTGTCTCTCATGGAGATGCTGCTGGCGTGGGGAACGGAGCACCCCTCACCACCCAGGCAGAAAGTGAGTTGCAACTGGGGACCTGCTTTTTAACCAGAAAGCGAGGTCCTGGCTGCGCCCAGACCCGCTCCTCTGGGACACTGCTTGGGGAGGGGAGGGATTGGTGATTTAAAAAAAAAGTAATTTCAGAGGACTTAGCTACAAAAAACAGATGGAGGTTCAAGGTGTGAGTGAGGGGAGAGCTGGGGAAGCGTGGGGGCTGACAGCACGTAGGAGCTTGGCAGGAGCCTCTGTTTTCCGTAGCAGTTTGGGATCGCAGGCTCCAGCAAAACGCTCGCCTGCAGCCTGGGGAGCTGCCAGCCTGATTTTTACACCTTCCTCCTCGGCATCGAGCTGGATGGAAGCAGGAGCCTGTCCTGGCTGGACCCCTTGCTCCAAGAAGATCGTGTGCGTCTCCGGTTCTGCCACCCAGTGCCTGCACGAAGCTCTCGCCTGGAACGTGCTCCTGCTTCAGGGATGCCGGTGGTGTTCCTCCTTCTGGAAGACCTTTGTGATTCAGCCGAGTGCCCCGCTCTGCTGAGCCCCTTTTGGGCCTGAAGTCTGGCTCAATATGTGTATAAATCAACTCCAGCTCCTCTGCTCCTGGGCAAATGTGAATCTCACAGAGGTCCCTGCGGGTCAAGAAGAGGTGATGTGCTCCATCTTCTTCCCCTTCAGCCTTTGCAGGAGGCCAGAAGCTTTGGCTGCCGTCGCCTTCGTACCCGAAGGACGTTGCCTTGTCCCTTGTCACCTTCTCACGTCGGAGTGCAGAGCCCCAGATACACAAAGCAGCCGCTTGTTCTTAGCTTGATGCAGTGCAGGGCTGAAAGCTCAGCGTCTCCATCCTGGTTGGAAATGGGAGGTTTTCAAAGCTGAGAAATAATTCCACACCTTTGGAAGCACCTCTTGGTTAATTCAACACTTGTTTTGAACTGTGAAAATGAACTTAAAAAAAAAAAACCAAACAACAAATCCCTTATTTAAGGTTCCAGTTTATCTTCTGGCAGCTTTGAAAATCTCTGCTTTTCGGAATATTTTATATATATATATATATATATTTTTAATTTTCCAAACTTTACTTCTTTTCACAGAAAGGAAATGAATTGCAGAAGTAAACAGGAACCAAGAATTCCCCCTTCCCCTGGGGGGTGCAGGAGGAATGCACAAGACAAACACAGTTGTATCCCCCCAAATGCTGCAATAAACAAATCTTGTGACTCGTCGCATCCCTGTGTATTTTGTAAAGTGTCTCTGAAGAATCCTTGCAAAACCGATCGCTAGCGACCAGCCAAGATCCGAATAGTGAGTCGAGGTGGATTAGGAGGAGGGGAGAGAGAGAGAATATTTAGGAGAGAGACTTGGTTTTGGTGGCGAGGGCTTGAGATAGCACTGTTGATAGATGTTTTATGGTTTTTTTGAAGTGGATTCCCTCAATCCCGTCGATGGCAGTGCTTCCACAAGGGCAGTTTCCTGGTTTTCATTGACGACTCTGCTCTGTTTGACACTCCCCCTCTCCCGTAGCGCCGTGGCTGGAGTGTTTTCTGTTTCCTCCAAAAGATGCTTTGTGAGCGGGACGAGCCCGTGGCCCAGCAGCACTGGGACGTGAAGAGAGGGGAGAGAGCCCTTAAAACCTCTTGGAGGAGAGAAAATGAGGTGGTTTTTTTTCNTTATTTAAGGTTCCAGTTTATCTTCTGGCAGCTTTGAAAATCTCTGCTTTTCGGAATATTTTATATATATATATATATATATTTTTAATTTTCCAAACTTTACTTCTTTTCACAGAAAGGAAATGAATTGCAGAAGTAAACAGGAACCAAGAATTCCCCCTTCCCCTGGGGGGTGCAGGAGGAATGCACAAGACAAACACAGTTGTATCCCCCCAAATGCTGCAATAAACAAATCTTGTGACTCGTCGCATCCCTGTGTATTTTGTAAAGTGTCTCTGAAGAATCCTTGCAAAACCGATCGCTAGCGACCAGCCAAGATCCGAATAGTGAGTCGAGGTGGATTAGGAGGAGGGGAGAGAGAGAGAATATTTAGGAGAGAGACTTGGTTTTGGTGGCGAGGGCTTGAGATAGCACTGTTGATAGATGTTTTATGGTTTTTTTGAAGTGGATTCCCTCAATCCCGTCGATGGCAGTGCTTCCACAAGGGCAGTTTCCTGGTTTTCATTGACGACTCTGCTCTGTTTGACACTCCCCCTCTCCCGTAGCGCCGTGGCTGGAGTGTTTTCTGTTTCCTCCAAAAGATGCTTTGTGAGCGGGACGAGCCCGTGGCCCAGCAGCACTGGGACGTGAAGAGAGGGGAGAGAGCCCTTAAAACCTCTTGGAGGAGAGAAAATGAGGTGGTTTTTTTTCTTTCTCCCACAGTTGTCGCTGGAAAGCCGGTCCCCGTGGCTGTCGGGCAGTCTGTGTCGGGCGCAAAGGAGCTGGCAGGACTGCTCAGCACCCCCAAGTGAGTGCAGCTTCAGTTTTTATCAGCTGGGGGTCTTTTATTTTTTTATAAGGGGTTGTACCTGCACGGGGAGCTCTGCTGCTTCCCCAGTATGACTGGAGTTTTTCTGAAGTGCAGAGGACTCTTCTGCCCCTTTCTGCCATTCTCAGCCTCGGCTGACAAATAGTTTTCAGGAGCTTGAGTAGAAGGTTTTGTGGCTCTTGGGCTGTATTTCCAGATGGTTTCCCAAAAGCAAGCTTGTGTCTTTTGAATGACTGTGGTGTCTTTACCAGAAATTCAATGTTGTCTTTAATCCTTCCCTTCTTTCTCTCTGAAAGTCAAGCAGTTATGTTTTCTTTTTTTCCCAAAGATAGGGGAAAGAAGCTTCAATATCATCCATTCATGAAGCTGGTTAATTGGCTGTAGGGATTTCTGTTGGGGAATGAACTTGACGTTGATGTCTCACATCACTGTTTTCCCTTCTAGTTGAAAGCAGGCTTTGGAGAGCCCGACTCTGACCGGTCTGGGAGGGGAGAGGAAGAAGAGCAGCTCTCAAAATGGGTTTTTAAAGATGAAATGTGTCGCTGCGAGGCAGATTGCTTTTGTGTGGGGTGCCACAGCCATGGCAGCACCTTGGTGGGTGCGCACGTGATAACAAGATTGTTTCCCATGTGGAAATATGTGGATCCCTCCTCCTTTTTCTACCTGCCACAGTGGACACAGGGAAACTTCTCTTGCTTTGGGTTATTGTAGCTCCTCAACTCCTTGCCTTGGGCTTCCAGGAGTCCTGCTGGGATGCATCAGACCACTGGCAGCTCGCTCTCAAAGCCATCTTGCCTCGCCCCTGTGTGTTTGTTGGCTGATGATAGTCTTTCTCTTCTGTGTGCTTTGTAGGCTGAGTTCAGCAGCAGAAACCTCCTCCCCGAGTCCCATTCCGTCTGCGGTGATCCCCAGCAGCACGACGCCCAGCGCTTTCCATGCCCTACAGAGCAGGCTGGTGGCCAGCAGCACCCACTGCATGCAGGCCCAGCCGGCCAGTGCCCTCCAAGGTACTACCTGCCTCTCTCCGTGTCTCCCTTGTGAATGTAGAAAGGTAAACCTGGTTGAGAAGCTCAGCATGAGCTGGTGATACGCGCTTGTAGCCCAGAAAGCTGCCTTTGCACCCTGCTGCTGCTTCCCCAGCAGCGTGACCAGCAGGACAAGGTTGGGGGGGGGATTCTGTCCCTCTGCTCTGCTCTGGGGTGATCACCCCCAGTGCTGCCTCCAGCTCTGGAGCCACCAACATCAGAAGGACATGGAGCTGTTGGAGTGGGGCCAGAGGAGGCCCTGGAGATGCTGAGAGGGCTGGAGCCGCTCTGCTGTGAGGACAGGATGGGAGAGCTGGGGGGTTCAGCTTGGAGAAGAGAAGGCTCCGGGGAGACCTCAGAGCCCCTTCCAGCCCCTACAGGGGCTCCAGGAGAGATGGGGAAGGACTCTTGATGAGGGAGGGGAGCCATGGGATGAGGGGGAAGGGTTTTAACCTGAAAAAAGGGAGATTTGGTTAGATTTTAGGGCGAGCTTCTTTGGTGTGAGGGTGGTGAGAGCCTGACCCAGGTTGCCCCGAGAAGCTGTGGCTGCCCCAGCCCTGGAGGGGTTCAAGGCCAGGCTGGATGGGGCTTGGAGCCACCTGGTGTGGTGGAAGGTGTCCCTGCCCAGGTGGCACTGGATGATCTTTAAGGTCCCTTCCAACCCAGCAAACCATTCTGCGATCTTCTTTCTTGCACTCCGTGCTCGCTCTGGGTTTGGCCGAGGCAGTGTTTGTAGTGCTTTGTTACGGCAGAGCCTGCAGAGATCCAGCAGGAGGCTATAAAGCGAGGCTGAAGGTGCAGTTGGTGACCTGTTAGTTGTGTCATTTGTATGTGATGATGCCTGGAGATACCAAACCCCACCTCCTTTTCCCTCTGGGGTTTCCCAGCTGACCTCCTTTGTAGCTGCAGCAATGAAGTGTGTTGGACCGACTGGGAGGGTCCCCGCTGACCTTGGGACACTGCTCTTTAAAGGACAATTTTGCAGCCACCTGCCATGTGACAGACGTGGAATTTCATGCTGGTGCATTCTCCAAGCCTAATTTATTTATTCTTTACATTTATTTTTGGTTGTTTTTTTTAGGAGCTGCATCTGCCAGCAGCCTGTTGCAAGGGCTGAGCTTCAGTCTGCAGGACATCGGGACAAAGTCATCGACCCTTCCTGCCAGCGTAGCTGCTGCAGGGCAGCCTGTGCAGGTACGTGGCATCAGAGATCCTTCTCTGAAGGGCAGCTGTATGGGGAATAAAGCAGTAGGAGTCAGAGGAAACCCAAATGGACCATCTTTGCTCCAGGATGAGAAGAGATGAGGGGTGCTGGGTGTGAAATGCAGCTGCATCCAAGCCTTGGTGATGTGCTGGGGGCTAAGGGGTTCCATAAGTGGCGAGAGGTCTAGGAAGTGGGAAGCTGCTTCTAGGTGGCCTCCTAGAATATGCTGAGAAAGAGTTGGAAAATGGACGGGGCAGGGATCAGTGATCGTTCTCCTTGTTCTTCACTGAAGGACATGGAGCTATTGGAGCCAGGCTAGAGGATGCCACAGAGATGCTGGGAGGGAGGGCTGGAACCCCTCTGCTGTGAGGACAGGCTGAGAGGGTTGGGGGGGTTCAGACTGGAGAAGAGAAGGCTCCAGGGAGACCTCAGAGCCCCTTCCAGTCCCTCAAGGGGCTCCAGGGAAAGCTGGGGAGGGACTCTTGATGAGGGAGGGGAGCCATAGGACGAGGCGGAAGGGTTTGACCCTGAAAGACTGGCTACTGAGATGAGATCTGGGGAAGAGCTTCTTTGGTGTGAGAGTGGTGAGACCCTGGCCCAGGTTGCCCAGAGAAGCTGTGGCTGCCCCATCCCTGGAGGGGTTCAAGGCCAGGCTGGATGGGGCTTGCAGCATCCTGGTGTGGTGGAGGGTGTCCCTGCCCAGGGCAGGGGTGTTGACACTGGATGGTCTTTAAGGTCCCTTCCAACCCAAACCATTCTATGATTCTGGAAAAACGCACACCTGGGACCCCTTAGGAAGGCTCCCCATCCCTGCAGTCTGAGGCCACCTCTTTCAGAACGGGTGGCTTCATTAGAAGCGGAGCCAGAGTTTTTCCCAGTCGTGCTTTCAAATTGAAATGATTACCTGCAGGCTGGGTGGGACAAGTTTACTTACCTTTCGATCTACTTGTGGCCACCAGGATGAAGTGTGGAGAATCTGACCTCTAAAGACCCCTGGCTTCTGTGTGGGGGAGAGGCTGTGCCATCCCAGCATCCTCTTTCCTTCCAGGTACTTAATGCATCTGCTTCTCCTTGCAGACCTCAGCTGTGAAGACAGCTGGCCCTATCCAGACCCTGAGTGCCATAACCACGGGCACTGGCACAATTGTCCGCACCATCCCAGTTGCCACCTCTTTGTCTCTGGGAGCCTCAGCAAGCGGGAAGCCCACGGCCATTCACCAGCTGCTGACAAACGGGGGGCTGGCAAAACTGGCCAGCAGCCTCCCTGGCTTGGCTCAGATCTCCAACCAGGCAGCAGGTGAGGGAGAAAAGGGAACAACTGTCTGGAGCACCCTATCACCCCGAGAGCGCCCTTTCCAAAGCTTATTTTGCTTTTGAGCCATAGCTATGGCCAGCTGCGTGTTCTAGCAAATTCTGAGCAGCTTCCTCTGGTGGGAAGAGGCTTCTGATGTGGGTGAACGTGGCTTATGCAGACCCACCCCCATGTCTCAGGGAGCTCTCGTTCGCGTGTTTTCCAGGCTTGAAGGCCCCAACGACCATCACTGTGACACTGCGTGGGCAGCCCAGCCGAGTGACCACGCTCAGCCAGGCCGCCATGGGAACAGGCCAGCCCCAGCTCGAGGAGCAGCCCATGCAGACCCAGGCACCTCAGGTAAATTTTGAGCGTCTTCTCCATAGAGAAAGTCTCTGCTGCTGCTCTTCTGAGTTTTTTTCAGGCTGTCATTGTCAAGGGCAGGCAGAACTGTTGTGGGGAAAGTGTGTGTTCCTGGTCACATCTCTTGGGTGTGATGAGCTTCGCTGAGGCCGTGCAGGAGGGGACCTTGCAAGGTGGTGGTAAAGAGGACCCAGTTCATCTTCGTGTCTGTTAGTGGGGGGGGTCGGTTGTGCTCGATGTCACGCACTGAGGGAATCTGTGGCTGGGTTTGGAAAGGTCACAGCAACCTGGAAGGTGTTACCGAGGCTCCAGGCTTTCTGGGCAGTGAGTGGTTTTGGTGGGAAGAGGAAAACTGCTCGTAGGGTGCCTGTCGCCTGCCTGTTCAGGGAGGAGAGCAGGTCGGCCGTGCTGTCTGGAGCCATATTCCTTCTGAAAGTGCTGCTTCTCGCTGTTAGATGTCCTGATGTGAGGCTGGGCTCTGTGGGCGTTGGGGGACACCGTTGGATTTCCTCCTGCAGCTTCCCAGCTCTTGCTCTCCCCTCACTGCTGTGTTGTTGAAACCACTTTGTGAAGGGCCAAGCGTGTGCTCTGAGGTTGTATCTGTTCAGTACAGGTCTCCTTTTGGAGCTGGGACACTGACAGCAAGAAAAATTCTTGGTATTTGGACTCCCAGTGCGTGCGAGGTACTGTCTCAAAGGTCCTGGCTGCCTTCCTGCTTCTGAGGTCTTGGTGTGGTTGAGTTGAAAACACAAGACCTTAAGTCAGAGGGAGTTGGTTTTGGGTTTTTTGTGTGAACATCTTGTAATGCGACCCTCGCAACCCCAAACCCTGGTGGCAGCAAAAGGGATGAATGTTCTTTGGGTGTATCCTTGGGCTCCACCCTAAACCGCTGTCGATTTGGAGATGTATCCATCAAGGTTAGCACGGGAAGGTTGGCTCTCCCTGCGCAGGAGGGTTGGCTGGCGGTGGCTGTGACGTGCCACCAGCAAGGTTGACCTAAGCTCAGGTGGCTTCCCCGTGGTCCCAGCTCTGACGCTGTGCATCACCGGGGTCTCTCCTGTGGATGCTTTCCTGGACATGGGGGTGTAGGAGAAAAGAGGGAGGTGAGGGCTGTCATGAACCCCACGGGATTGAGGGGGGCATGGCAGGGAGAGGGCTGTTGGCTCCCTGAGCGTGTAGTGAGGGCGGTGTAACTCGCTGTCCAACACATTGCAGGAGGTGATTCTCCTCCTCTGCTCTGTGCTCCTGGGGTTCTGTGTCCAGCTCTGGAGTCCTCAACACAGAAAGGACATGGACCTGGTAGAATGGGTTCAGCGGAGGCCACCAAGATGCTGGGAGGGCTGGAGCAGCTCTGCTGTGAGGACAGGCTGGGAGAGCTGGGGCTGTTCAGCCTGGAGAAGAGAAGGCTCTGGGGAGACCTTGGAGCAGCCTTCCAGGATCTGAAGGGAGCTCCAGGAGAGCTGGAGAGGGACTCTTGGTCAGGGAGGGGAGTGATAGGACAAGGGGGAAGGGTTTTAAATTGGAAGAGGGAAGATTTTGATTAGATATCAGGAAGAACTTTGGTGTGAGGGTGGTGAAGCACTCGAAGAGGTTGCCCAGAGAAGCTGTGGCTGCCCCATCCCTGGAGGGCTTCAAGGCCAGGCTGGATGGGGCTTGGAGCAACCTGGTGTGGTGGGAGGAGGTGTCCCTGGATGGCCCATTCCGGGATGGTCCCTGGTGGTGCTGCGGTGACTGGAGTTGTGGGCAGCATCGTGGAGACGGCGAGAGCACTTTTCTTCCTTGCTGCTGCCTGCAGAGGCTGTTTGAAGTTGCTTAAAGCTCTGAGATATATTTACGGAGGTGTTATTACCCTGAGGGTGAAGCCTTTGGGTGGAAGTTGGGTGTGTATTAACAGCAGCAACCGTCAATCCTTAATTTCTCCTGTGTTGCTTTAGAGCTGACATTGCGTCCACCGTTGCTGGGAGTTTCCAGGCAGAGTCCTGCTGGTTAAAGCTCGGATTTAGGAGCATCCCCATCCTTCCTTCCCTTGACTTTTCTGTGGTGTTTTTTTTTTCCCTCTTCAGAAGCCATTTGATACACCATCAGAACTGCTCTGCTTTCCTTTCTGTCCTTTTGTTACCTCCGAGAGACCCCAAATAGCAGCAGAACAGCAGAACATTTGTGGTGTAATGAAACTGGGGACGGGCTCCAGGCCTAACGGGTTCACCTCCGGGTTAAATGTTTTAGGGCACTTGGAACTGGACATCGGATCCTCTGCTCTGGCTTTCTTTTCCCCCTACAATGTTGAGCCTTGTATGTTCAAGGCAGGGCTTAAATCGTGCAGCCAGCGGCGAGAGTTGCTTCAAAAGCAAACTGAAAGCCGGCTGTTACAGGAAATGGAATGAGCTGTGTGTTTTTGTAACTAATTATAGCCCTTGACATCAGCTCGTGTGTACCTTTAGCACACAAGGATTACATCACCCAGCGAGGCTTCCTGTAAAACAGCAAATTTCCAAAGGGCTTTTCGGGGGGATAGCTCAGAAGGGCTTAAAGCTCTTGTGTTTTCAGCAACAGTCGAAGCTGCTGTGGGGTTTGAAATTCCAGCTGACGGCTCGGCTGTGCCTGCGCAGGAAGCCTGAAAGCCCCCACGTCAGCTCTGCGCTGGGATTTGTAAACCCTGGGGGCTGGGGCCGTTCCTGGAGAGGCTGAGATACAGTTCGAGTTGGGTAAACTCACTTCTTTTCCCCCCACCGTGGACATTAAATGGGAGGGAGAAGGTTGAGGAATCTCCCCCTGGGGAGTTTGGTGCAAATGCTGTCTGTGAGTAGCAGAGTAAGGAGAAGCCTTTGGGTCTCTTTAAAGTGAAAACACGAGGAAACTTCAACTTCTCTTTTCAAGAAACCGCTCCCTGGTGGTTTGAACGTTGCTTTTTGTGGGGGCTCCCCTCTGCAGCGGGGTTGTGTCCTTACAGTACCCCCTGAAAGCGTGGAGTGATGCTGGAGCACGCTCTTGTTTTCTGCATAGTGAAGATTTATGCTGCGGGGAGTGGAGCTATGAGCTGAGGGGTCATGGTTTGAGCTTTGGGCAAGGGTCTCCCGTAGGTGACACGAGAAGAACTCTTGACTCCAGCCCTTGCCACTGCTCAGAGCTGGCTGTGAGCAGGCAGTAAAGACCTTTCTTTCCCCGAAATCGGACCCTTTTCACTCCCAGGGGCAGCAATGTTAATTCTAGCTAACGAAGCACCCTTAAATTGCTGCAGGAAGCATGGAAAAGCAGGCTGTGACCTGCATGAGCTAGAGGGGGCTCAGAGGTGAGCTTGAGCAGTGAGAAGTCTGACCGAAGAGGTGGGTCTCTGCTTCTGTAGCTGGAAAAGCTGCTTTGGAGCTCGGATTAAGTCTGCTCAGGGCTGTGAGGGCTGTGAGGAACTCTGCAGATCCACCTGGACACAGTTCAGGCCCATGAAGTGGAGGACCCAGAGGGCATTTGAAGAACCCCTGGGATGGAGGAATTTCCAGATATTTCACCAAAAAAGTTTGGCAGAGCTCTCCAGAGTGTGCTGCCACCTATCTTAGGATACAAAGCCAAACCCCAACTTGTCCTTCGTGGACATTAAAAGGTGGCCACCAGCATCCTGGCCTGTGTCCGGACCAGCGTGGCCAGCAGGACTGGGGCAGTGACCGTTCCCCTGGACTGGGCACTGGGGAGGCCCCACCTCAAGGGCTGTGTCCAGTTTTGGGCCCCTTCCCACAAAAAAACACTGTGTGGGGCTGGAATGGGTCCAGGGAAGGGTGACGGAGCTGGTGAGGGGGCTGAAGACCAAGGAGAAGGGTCTGGAGAACTTGTGAGGGAGCTGGGGGTGCCAGCCTGGATAAAAGGAGGCTGAGGGGAGACCTTCTCGCTCTCTCCAACTCTCTGAAAGCGGGGTGTAGCCAGCCAGTTGGTCTCTTCTCCCAAGGAACAGGTGATGGGGCGAGAGGAAACAGTGTCAAGTTGCACCAGGGGAGGTTTAGGATGGAGATCGGGGACAATTCCTTCATGAAAAGGGCTGTAAAGCGTTGGCAGAGGCTGCCCAGGGCAGTGGTGGAGTTGTCTTCCCTGGAGGGGTTTCACAGCCAGGCCCACGTGGTGCTGAGGGCCATGGATCAGTGGTGGGTTGGGCAGCGTTAGGTTGATGGTTGGACTTGATGATCTTAAAGGCCCCTTCCAACCTAGAAAATTCTATGATTTTTGGACCCTGTGTAACCAGATGGTTCTTTTCAGAGGGGCTTGGATGTTTTCTGATGCAGAGGACTGTGTGTGTTCCCAGTTTGTGCCGGGCTTTCACTGGTAGCAGTGAGTTATTCTTCCGAGTGGGTCTGCTGGAGGCAGGAGTCGTTCTGGAGCTTCCGGCTGTTGCTTCACTGTTGCTGTGGAGGAGAAACAAAAGCAGGACCCATTTCCCTGATACCCGATGATGAGGACAGAGCCAGCCTGTTCTGTTCCAGAAAAGGACAATGAGTTTGTGCTGGTCTCAGCCCACCCACCCACGGTGATGTCAGTGCCACCAACGACACCATCGTGCTTTTAAAATACGGATTTATTTATTTAATTCCGCCCCCCCCAGCCCTTTGTCTTGGTAATAAGTGGTCAGAGCCAGGGCAAGGCTGGAAGAAGCAGGGAAAGAGCATCCTCTGCTGCTTTTATTTTTGAGGTGAGGGCTAGCGCAGCCCCCCCAGGACTGTTTGCAGCCCCCTCCCACCCCGCAGGGGGTGCATCCTCGGGTGGCATCGGGGGCTTTTCCAGTAGCTCTCCGTTACTTTAACCCTTCCAGGCTCCAGACGGTGCTGTTGGGATCCTGGCCCCCCCGGCTACCGGCGCCACCTCTCCTGGCAAGCTGCTGTCTCAGATGGATCCCAGCAGAGCCCAGGCTGGGGCAGAGATGGTCCCCGCCGACCCCGCCGCACGCCCGACGGCCGCAGCACCCCTAGGTGAGGCGCATGGCAGTGGTGGGGCGCGGGCGGCCGGCCCGGGGACCGGAGCGGAGGCCGGGATGGAGCCATGGCGCCGTGTGCGGAGTCCTTTGGGGGAATTTCTTTGCCCTGCTTATTTTTAAACCCATGGCTTTATTTTTTTTTATTTATTTTTTTAAGTGAGGTTCCCCCTCCCGTGGTTTCTTTGGACAGCTTTTTTTGGAAGAGCAGGGTGTTTAGACTTGAGCTCAAAGGCAGAAGGGATTATCTGTGATCTTTAGAGGACTCCCCCATCACCCTCTCACAGTCCGAAACACTCTCCCTGCTGCCTGTTTCTTTACCTTGCGTGGGGAGAGCAGACCTGACCGATTACAGCTCGATAAGTATCGCGGAGGCGCTACTCAGACTTAGGAAGAAATAAAATCAGCACAAAAGCAGTGATGTGGACCATTGCATCCCCAAATTCTTCTGTACAGAGGACCCCGCTGCCAGCACGGATGGTGTTTTCCTTTTCCTTGGACCAGCCGAATTCCAGGGTGAAGAGTGAGCGGGTCGCCAGCGTTTGGGGGCAGATCTGGTGGCTGAAATTCCACGGGGCTTTGTCGGTTTGTCCCAAAGAACGAAGGAAGCAGCTCTGCAGCATCTCTGTTTTACCGCAGTTGGCTTTCCTTGCAGGCATTAAACCCGGATAATGACCTCTGCAGCCCCTCAAACTCTGCTTTCCTCCCCCAGGACTCAGCGGGGAAGTGCTTAAGTCTGGGCTTAGGTCATCTTTGGCGCGTTGTCTCTTGTTCCTTCCGTTATTTGTGGATGGAGTTAGATCCATCCATTAGGTGGGCAGAGAACGGCCGGAGAGCAGCCCTGAGGAGAAGGACTTGGGGGTGTTGGTGGGTGAGAAGCTCAACGTGACCCATCAACGTGGCTCTGTCAGCCCAAAAGCCCCCACACACCCCAGGCTGCATCCCCAACAGCATGACAAGCAGGACAAGGAGGGGATTCTGGCTCTGTCAGCCCAAAAGCCCCCACACACCCCAGGCTGCATCCCCAACAGCATGACAAGCAGGACAAGGAGGGGATTCTGCCCCTCTGCTCTGGGGAGAACCCCCCACCAAGTGTTGCCTCCAGCTCTGGGGCCNGCTTCCAGCGGGAAGGACTGGTTAGTAGGAAAGCCACTGGGGTGTTAGCACAAAAAATTTTCCAGTTTCTTTTCTTTTCATGGAGAGGTCATTACTGGTGTTGAAGAGCATCGTGGCTTCTCTGTGCTGCTTCCCAGCCAGCCAAGGGGTGGCTGGGGTCGCTTGTTTCTGCCATCCTCCTGCCATCCAGGACCCCAGGATGGGTTGGTGTCCCATCTTGGTTGTCAGCCTTCAGTCTCTGCTCTCCTGGCTTGAACCACTTCATTTTGGAGAGTCCCCCACCGTGCTGGTGGTGTTCATGGCATGCTGTCACCACTGGTGGGTTCGAGGGACATCACAGTGCATCTTTGATCTCACTCTTATCAGAGATTTGCAGTGCTGGATGCCTGCTGCTCTCCTCTCCTCTGTGTGGGATCCTCTGGGATCACCCAACTTTTATGGGCTTTATCCCCATCCCTTGAGCACATCTCAAAACCTCAATGATAAGATTTTGGTGACATTTCTGTTCCCTCTGTTGCTCGCTGGGCTGTGGCTACTGTTGATGCAGCTGAGGAGTCAACCTGGACGGGGTAGCCATCACAAGACAACCTCTGCCGTTGCCGTCGAGCTCAGAAAGCTTCATCTCACAAAGCCTCAAGTCTTTTAGCTGCCTCCTAGGGTGGAACGTGATGAGGGTCTGAGCACCCCCAGAGCTGTTGATGGGATGGAGCTGGAGATACCGGAGATGAGCTGGGCCGCAGAGAGTGGCGTGAGCTCAGTGTGGGCTGTGGCAGGTAGGATGGGGCACGATGGAGCCACAATGTCCTGTTCCAGCAGGAGAGGACGTTCTGGTGGCCAAACTCAGACACTGAAGGAAGAGAGGGGCATCCGTGGGGGATGTGGGCAGAGAGAGGAGGGGAGCGGTGTTGGTGGTGCCCCAGTTTGGCTGTTGTGCTTTCCTTGCCCAGGCTGTGGCGGAGCTGGGGTTTGTTTTGGGGTCTGGCTCTGGAGAGCAGGCATAGCTGGGTCTTTATATCCAGTCTGAAAGGCTGTGACTCCAGCGTGGTGGCTGGGGAGCGCAGCCCCAGGTGGCCACCATGGCCCCACGGCCACTGACCGCCCTCTCCGCTTCTCCGCAGTGACCACCACCAGCCCCATGAAGACCCTCTACGTCATGTCGGACGCCAAGCTGTCTGCGCTGACCAAATCTGTGATGGGTGAGGCTACCTCTGTCCACCTCAAACTGCCGGCCATCCAGCCTTCCTCCTCCTCCTCCTCTGCCAGCTCTCCCACTGGCACTGTCACCTTTGCCACCTCCTCCCTGGCCAGTGCCCCCAGCCCTCCCAGCAGCCTGCTACACTCCAAGGTGGGACCTGTCCTGCAAACGGCTTCCAAGACTGTCATCCTGACCTCCACGCTGGCCACGGTGAAGGGTGATGGAGCCCTGGGACACCTAGGGGAGAAGGCCAGCTTGGCCAAGAGCACCGCGGCCCTCAGCCATACTCTGGGGACGGTGGAGCCTCTGGGGAGAGTTCCCTCCGTGGTGGACGACGGGAGCACCATCATCCACAGCAGGGAGGCTCTGGTCAGCAGACACTTGCTGCCCCAGGGTGTGCTGCCAGGGGGGGCTGGCACCACGCTCATCACGCTGGGCAGCAGCTTGGCCAACTCCTCCATCATCGCCACGGCAGGATCCACCCTCAGCCAGAAGCCGTAGGGGACCCCCGGGACCCTTCAAGTGCCAACGGGACACTTGGAGAAGCCTGAGGTCAGAGTGAGAGAGGAGTGGCTCCGTGGGCACAGGCCCTATCAGGGGGCTGTTTTTCTGGTTTTGTTGCTGTTTAATAAAACCTTTGGGGTTTTTTTTTTGGTTCTTTATTGACTCCATTGCGCCCGTCCCTTCCCAAAGCTGCTGTGGTTGCAGCCCAACGCTGGAACGCGTTTTAGCCAGGGCTCATTTTT
Organism: Thinocorus orbignyianus; assembly: GCA_013400375.1. Taxonomy (NCBI): domain Eukaryota; kingdom Metazoa; phylum Chordata; class Aves; order Ciconiiformes; family Thinocoridae; genus Thinocorus; species Thinocorus orbignyianus. Next base: position 36,663 of record VXBW01001763.1, read on the forward strand.
CTTGGGAAGAGACAAAGCCGCTTTGTGCCGGGAGGGAAGGATTGGTGCTGTGGGTCCTGGGTGTGCAGGAACAGGAGGGCAACTCCTCCTGCTGCTACGTCCTTCCTGTGGGTAGAGGTTTCAAGAGCTTCCTCCTGCTCTTGGGAGTATTTCTACGTGCTGAAAAGGGCTCAGCATTCATCTGCTCTGGGCCTGGAGTTAACTGTTATAGTTGTGTCTGCAGCGGCAGGTGGGGACCTGGGGCAGGAATGGAGGAGGGAAGGGGCAGAAGGTGCTGAGCCACAGAATGGGTGCCCAGAGAGGGTGAGGCGAGGAGTTTGGCAGAGTTCAGGATAATCCCAACACTCCCAAGTCTCCATCCCCTCCTGAGCCCTCCCTTCTCCAGAGGGGCACAGGGTGTGACGCAGCGTTTAGGGGCTTGGGACACTTTTGGGGAGCGTGGATGGAGCCCCATGGAGCACGGGGCAGCCCCGTGCCCACCCCCTGGCCTCCGAGGGCAGGCACATTTCTGAAATCTCTGCTCACTTCCTCATCCTGAGAAGATCCTGGATTTGGCTGGGACAGCACACACCACGGCAGAAGGAGGGTCTTTGTTACAGGGAGCCCCAGAACAGTAGGAGAAAAGCCATTTTCCACATTGATGGCTGGATTTGCTCGTCGTGGGAGGAAGAAGATGCCATGAGTCCCTTCCTGCCCCTCCTGGGCCATCCATGAGCCACTCTGGATGCCGTCTGGCTTTTTGGGGACTGTCCTTCTTGCCCCCCCAACTTTGCCCTGCCTCCATGGTGAGTAGCATCAAGGATCTGAGTTTTGCCAGCACCCTAAGTTGGTTTTTTTTTCACTTTTCCCTGGGATTTTGTAGGGGAAAAAACCCAATGAGGGCGAGTTTTCACTTTGCCAGCAGCCCAGGCAGCGTTTCCTGCAGGGAATGCTGTGGCTGCGGGATGACCCTGAACCCCAAAGCTGAGCTTAGCCCTGGCGCAGGGGGGTTGCCAATGGGATGCCACTAAATGTGGTCCCTTCTTCCCTTCTCCCTGAGCTGACAGTGATGGGAAAACAGAAAACGGGGACAAACCCAGGCTTCGCTCCATCTCCCGTGGCCCTGCAGTGCTTTTAAGCAGCTCAACTCTTCCTTTCTTTCCCAGGTTTGAAATCCCAGTTTCTCTGCTGCAACACCAATAAATAAAGTTGAGATGCCCTCGGGGATGTGGCACCACCTCCTCACTCCCAGGTGTGGCTCTTTGTGGGAAGACAAGGACTTGAGCTCCGTGGCCACGTCCCCTTGCTCAGAAACTGGGCTTTAATGGTGTGTGTTTTGGCAGCCAAGCTCTTTGGGGTCCAGCCGGGATGCTCCGCAGTGGATGTAACACCCTCACGATGTCCAGGCTGGAGGATTCTGCCGTCTTTGAGGCCACGAGGCTGCTCTTCTCGACAAATCTAATGCTTTAAGCATCGTGGAGGGACCAGGGATAGTTCTCCTCTTTCCAGCTTCTATCCCAAAGCTTTTCCTTTCCGTGGATACAGCAGGAATGTTCCTTAAAAGCCCATTTACTGCTCCGGCTCCACCTGAAGCTGTGACCCTCTCTGGGGACAAGCGAGTGCCACTGTCACCTTGCTCTTTCCATTGGAGCTGGTGAGGAGGTGCCCAGGATGGCAACTGGCACGAGAAAAGCCAGTCCTGAGGCTCCCAGGAAGCCTTTGGGTCATCAGCAACAGCTCGAGGAGCTCCCAGAGGCACGAAAATCATCAGGAGATGTTGCTGGGCTGATTTGCGCTTGGAAAGAACCGTGATTCCCCCAAAATTGATGTGGAAAAGTACTTCCTTCCCCAAGGCATTGGGGTGGCCCCGGAGCGAGGTCTCAACCCATTCAACGTGGTATCACGAAACACCTCCTGGGGTTTCATGATCGGAGTGAAGATTCCCCCAAAACCCTGCCCTGACCCCAGAAATCAAAAACACCCCAAACACCCCGGCGCTGTTGGCTGCTGGGGGTACGGAGCAGCAGCGAGCAGAGCCCCCAGGAGCCGTGATCCCAAACTCCTGAAACCCTGGGGGAAAAAAAAATCCCTCTGGAGCCCCGAAGAGAGGTGAAGTAAGTAAAAAAAACCAACAAACAAAAAAAACCCACCAAACACACAAACCAACCCGAAGTGCAGCCCGTGGTGTGAGCCAGCCCCAGGGCTCTGCTCTAGGGAGTCACTGAGTATCCCGGGCATGGTCGGGTGGGAATCAGGGAATTGTCTGAGTTGGAAGGAATCTCTAGAGATCATCCAGTCCCACTCCCCTGCTAAAGCAGGGTTGCCCAGAGCACATCCCTCAGGACAGCATCCAGGTGGGGCTTGAAGGTCTCCAGAGAAGGGGACTCCAAACCTCCCTGGGCAGCCTCTGCCAGGGCTCTGCCACCCTCACCCCAAACAAGTTCCTCATGTTGAGATGGAACTTCTCATGTCCCAGCTTGTGCGCGTTGCCCCTTGTCCCATCACTGGGAGCTCTGTCTGGCTCCATCTTCCTTCAACNCCTGATATTGGTAGTTAAGTCACCGGTGTGAGGATGCCGGATACAACCCGAAATCAAGAGTTATCAAGGGCAGGGTCCGGATTGTCCCCTCATGGTCCGACGGGCTCCCGGTTGCCCGCTTTGGCCACCCTGGCATCCCAATGGGCTCCTCCTCCTTCACCGCTACAGCTTGGCGTGGCGGTGGAAGGCCGGCACGCGGTGGGGGGTGTAGGGGGGCTGGGGGTGCCACGTCGCCCCCGGGTAGAGCCGGTGTGGCAGCGAGCTCTCGTAGGAGGCCGAGTAGCGCCCGGGGCCGGTCGCCAGTGGCCGGCACGGGTCAGAAGGCTGGGTGGAGGTGGCTACCAAAGGGCTGGGGAAAGCGGGGATGACGAAGGGGTTGACGGAGAGGGAGGGTGCTGGGGGTACCCCCTGGGTTTTGAGGTGCTCCAGCGGGCTGCCGAAGCTGGCCGGGAAATGCAGCATGGCTCCCTTGTAAGTGTCCGGGCCTTGCGGCAGCGATGCGGCATAGCCAGGGCTGGCCACCACCGCCCTGGGTTTGGCCAGCCCTTGCTGGCCCCGGGGCGACCTGCTGCCCGTGTCCCTGCCCTCGGCCTCCTTGAAGAAGGGGGAGATGGCCCGTAACTTGGCGCTGGGGCCAAAAGGCCTTTCCTCTTCCTCCTCCTCCTCCTCCTCCTCCTCCCGGCCACGCTTGCCCCTGGCGGCAGCAGGGCTGAAGGTGGCCCCGGGTGGCACCCAGCAGGCTTTGATGGTGGCACAGGTGTCCCATCGCCGCCTCTCCCCGCTCCACGACTGCCCCGTTTTGCTCCGCAGGTCTTGGGGCTGCTCCGGCTCCTCAGGTGGCAGCGGGAAGGTATAAGGTGGCTCCAAAAAATCCTTCAAGTTGGAGAAATACCCCCAGAGGGGGTGGCAGCCCACGGGCTTCAGCACCTCGTGGCGGTAGGCGTGGAAGCAGCCGGTGACGACGGTGGCCGCCAGACCCCCGTCCTCAGCCCCTGGGCAGGGCTGGCTGTCCCTCCCGCCGGCTCTGGGTCCCACCTCGCTCCCCAGGCTGGGAGCTGGATCCTGAGCTCCCGCCGGCTCCGGGTTCCGCTCCTCATCCAGGTGGGGGCTGGTGACTGGCCCGGGGGGCTCGGGGCTGGAGTGGGGGCCAGCATCGCTGGCCGAGCGCTGGCCCTCGGGGCAGTGGCCTCTGTGGCAGCGCAAGGACTCGGCCTCGCTCACCTGGGCCAGCAGCTTCTTCTTGGCCAGCGGGGACATGATGGGGTGGTTGCCTTTGGAGTAGAAGCTGGAGAAAAGGCGCTTGTAGGTTTCAGTGTGGGTCCTGCAGGGGCCCGGACACCCCGCCGTGGGGCTGGGGGTCGCCACCGTGGGGCTGGCACATCCCTCTGCCCCCCGGCCCTGCTCCGGCGTGTCCCTCATGTCCTCCGTGCCGGTTGCCACCTCTGGCTTCGCCTTGTCTGGAGGCACCTGCAAGGAAAGGGCAGTCGGGGGCCTGATACTGGGGTCCTCTGCATCCCCTGTGCTGATGTCCCCCGTGTCCCGATGCCAGGGTCCCCCATATCCCCCAGTACTGCGGTCCCCCACATGCCAGTACCGGCATCCTCTGCGTTCCCCNGGGCTTTGGGATAGAGGGGGGGGGTACAGGGGTGTTGGGGGGCCACGTACCTGTTCCCGTCCCTTCTCCTTCTTGCCCCTCTTGCTCTTCTCGCTCGTCTCGCCCCCCCTGGAGACCTTGTACTGCTTGCGGGGCTTGCTGGGGGGCAGGGGCTTGTCGTCCTCCCCCTTGAGGTGCCGCACGTACGGGAGGACCAGCCTGTAGGGATTGGGGTGGGGGGGGAGAGAGAGCAGTGAGAACTGAAGGCCGGGTGGGGAAACTGAGGCACGGACACCCCAGCTCATCCCCTACCTCTCGTAGTGGCGCCGGGTGCAGGTGGCGGCGCTGGTGCTGCCGGGGCTGCCCCCCAGCTCGTCGTAGACGTTCTTCCACAGCCGTCGGCCTGTCACCTGCAGGGGTGGCATGAGTTACACCAGCCCAGTGGCCATCCTGGCACCTAGTGGTCATCCTGGTGGCCATCCCAGCACCTGGGAGCTATTGCAGTACCCAGTGGCCATCCCAGTGGCCATTGCGGTACCCGGTGGTCATTCTGGTGGCCGTCTTGAAGGCCATCCAGGACCTGTTAGCCATCCCCGCACCCAGTGACCATCCAGTGGCCATCTCAGCACCTGGAGTCTGTCAAGGTGGCCATCCTGGTGTGCATCTTTACACCTGGTGGCCATCCTGGACGCCATCCTGGTGGCACCCAGTGGCCATCCCAGTCCCTAGGGCCTGTCCCGGTAGCCATCCTGACGGCCACTGCAGTACCCAGTGGTCATTCTGGAGGCCATCTTGGCACCTGGTGGCCATCTTGAGGGTCATCTCAAACCTGGTAGCCATCCTGGCACCCAGTGACCATCCAGTGGCCATCCCAGCACCTGGGGAATGTCCTGGTGGCCATCCTGGAGGCCATCCAGGACCTGGTAGCCATCCCTGCACCTGGTGGACATCCTGGAGGCCATCCTGGATCTGGTGGCCATGCTAGTGGCCATCTTGGTGGCACCCAATGGCCATCCCAGCACCTGGGGCTTGTCCTGGTGGCCATCCTGGTGTGCATCCTGGACCTGGAGGCCATCCAGGCACCTGGTGGCCATCCCAGCCCCTGGGGCCTGTTCTGGTGGCCATCCTGGAGGTCATCCCAGATGTGGTGGCCATCCAGGCACACAGTGGTCATCCCAGCCCCTAGGGCCTGTCCTGGTGACATTCCTGGAGGTCATCCTGGTGGCACCCAGTGGCCATCCCAGTGCTCTGGTGGCCATCACTTACCAGCTCGTAGGCTCCCAACTTCTCCACGGCTTTGTAGATCTTCCAGAGATTAACTGGAAAGAAAACAGAAGATGGGGAGGGGTGGGGAGGACACAGTGGTCACCGTGGTGGTCACCGTAGCCACCAGCAGCTCCTCCTGGCCCCAGCGTGGGGGAGGGGTGGGGAAGGGGCACAACATACTCTGCTTGAAGCCGAGGTGGGGGATCCTCTCGATGGGGGTGTGTCGGTCCTTCATGAACTTGTAGAGGCTGATGAGGAAGGCTTCCTCCTCCTCTTTCTCACCACCTGCTGCCCC
>VXBW01001764.1:0-11346 GCA_013400375.1 Thinocorus orbignyianus
TCATAGAAGGCTCTCAGATTGGTCGAGGATGATTTCCCCTTGCTGAAACCATGTTGACCACTCCCGAGAATCTTCTTTTCCTCTACATGCTTAGAGATGACATCCAGGATGAGCTGTTCCATCATGTTACCATAGATGAATTGAGGCCTGTTGTTTCCTGGGTCACCGTCCTTACCTTTTTTGAAGACTGGAGTGACATTAACTTTTGGCAAATCCTTTGTATTTAGGCAAGACAGTAAGAAAAGTTGTAGAAACATTCTGACTTCGGCATCACAAAATATACGTATAAAATAGAAACAGTAGTCCTGCTGTCTTTGCTGATTTTTCCCTTGCAAAGAAATATCTTCCCATTACCTTGTTGTTTAGTCTTTTATACAAAGGTATTAATGACAAGTTATTAGCACATTATTTGACAGGAAGAATATTTTGGATATACAACTTTTGATTTACAGTGGTGATCTTAACCCTTCATCCCTACTTACGTGCATTCCCAGGATACAAGGAATAAATAAGCATGGCATCATTCTGATCAGAATGACACTGCTTTGATGACTTTCTGTTCTAAAAAGGTGATGGTTTGGAAAGAATAAATGATTCGGAAGGTGTTCAAAGACAGGGCCTGTGACAAAACAGAAACTTGCTACTGATGTGAATTGGGATGTGTGACAACATGACTGTATGGTTCCACCTATGTTTGGTTCTGTGAAATCCAATGATATATATGCACCTATAGGATAGCGTTGTTTTTGTGAATTGAAGAAATTCAAATCCATTGCCTACAGTAATGCAGAGTAATATGATGTGGTTAAATATGCACACATGGTATCATTTTTCTTGATATTTTTAAGTGTATACTTGAAGGCAACTGTAACCCTCGTAGTCTAGTCTCTCTGGAAAGTGATATAACTGGTTCCCACTTTGTATGAATTCAGTTTCTTGATCTTCTAGATCTTTCTGGAGCCTAAACTTTGTAACTTTGTTGGCTATGAATGATTTCTGTCACCTAGTTAAACTGCTGTATGTATGTCTGCTGTAGCACAGTAGCACAGCCCTTTGAATTTTTATATAGCTAAGCATTCCCATTGCATGGTGCACAGGAGTTCTACTTGCCTGTTATTGATACACATTCTATAGCGTTCTTCTAAATCTATCATGTCAAGATATTAAAAGAAATGAGCTAACTTGCAGTACTGATAAAGTTCCTGTTGAAACAGTGTGAATCAGAATTTGCCATTTTTCCCCTCCAAGAAACCCCATCTGTTTCTGTTTCTTCAACTGATAAAAACCACTAATATTTCTGCCAACTGTCATCAGTGCTGTATCCTGACAGATGTTGATCTGATTTGTGTATACAGAAAAGTTCTACAAGATATTTCAGTAGAACTTCCAGCTTCCCTTGCTTCCCTTGTTTTGGGACTGTGTCCAACTCAAAACCTGTTGATTTTAAGAACGTGACTACTTCTAGCTTTGTCCCATGATGTCTTCCATGGTGCGGACAGGTGACAGAAAGTTAGAAAGAGGCATCTTTGCTTTTTTTCTGCTCCTGTACTTCTGTTAGCAGTTAATGTGTGTCCCACCTGCTTAACATGTGTTAAATCTTCTGTCACAAAGTTTCCTATCTATTGATATTGCAAAGTCTGTTTATTTCTGGTCTTCTGCTATTTGGTCTAGTCTTTTGCAGACATATTTTAGGGTCATTTGAAGAAAAATCTTCTGTTGTTACCCTTTACTCACTTGGACTTTGTGCTTATAAATGTAACATTCTCTTACTCCTAAACGTTTAGGAAACATTTGAAAAATTACAATTTGTCTATATATTTAATACAGGTATGTCTAAAGTTATTGTAGAATTTAAGAACTGAATTAGAAATGAAATGCTTAAACCTGGCAGAAGCAGGAGCAAAGTTTGCAGTTGTGAGAACAGTCCTACAGATGCCATCTTCCAAACTGAGTTTTGCAGCAGCTCCAGGCAATCAAATTACAGTGTATTTTACTACACAGTCTCTTCTGTCTTAATAGGAAGACTGAACTATTTGCCTTCAAACTACCTAAAGCCTAGACGCAGCTCCTTCTCTCCAAAGACCTCTAGCCTGACCACTAAACGGGTAAAAACATTCAAACAAGAAAATGTTTCTCAATGTACATCACCAATCCCACCTCTTCTCAGAGGGAATTATTTCCCTGTTGATGAGTAGCTAGATTTTTTCACTAATTTTTTCCATAGCTTGTCCCTGTGAAAAAGATTCACAGGACAATCCCAGGTAGCTATATATGAAGACTCCATGTGTGTGTATGTCAAAGCTGTTGTATAATTATTGTACCTGATCACCTTTGATTAAAGCAGCATAGATTTCTCTGTATTTTTTTTCTTTTCTCCATTCCTCCATAGAGTCTCTCTACCTAGTTATTCCTAGCAGTCTGGTGCTGGTTGGTCCACTTTTTTTCCCATGTTGTCCTTCTCTTTGGCAACAAATGCAGTGCTTTGGCCTTTTATTCCTAATTTCAGAGAAATCAGGTATCCTCCAAGTCTTCTGTATACAAACATGAAGTTTAACTTAATTTCTTGAAGAATAATGCATTCTGGGTTTTTAGGAAAAAATAGCATGGGTATGCAGTAATTAGAAATTTTTGAAGATTGGGGTTTTACATAAGATCTTGGTTTTATTCAAGAAATCTGAGACTTTGAAGATTAATGTATTTTTTTGATATGTTGGTCTTGGGGCATTTTGCTGCAGAAACCTGAAAAGGATCAAATTGGGTTTTGTGCACTGTTAAAAACTTTGATTAGTACGAGCATCTATTAACTGAAGTAAACTTTTAGATATCTCTACCAGAATTATTATAAAAAAGGTTTGAATCAGTCATCTTATTATTTCAGAGTGATATATTCTTAGTCAGTACAATGTTACACTGGTAATATAAACTCATAAATTTGGAAATATTATTTTCGATGTTTATTAAAACTTTTTTTTCTAGTTTCTTCTGTTATATAGAGGAACTGTCAGTAATATAAAAAGATGTCCATTTGGCATTCAGATTTTAAATATACTGAAATTCTTTCCAGATGTTAGTTTTGCTTCTGGGGGGAAAGGTTGGGGTTTTTTTTGCGTTTGGTTTTGTTTGGGTTTTTCTGTGTTTTTTTTAAATATCGTTCAGGCACATTTCAGAAGCAAAAGAAAACCAAATGACATCACCACCTTGGCTATATTTGAAGTCTTAAATATGTGATATTATTATCTTCTGATATTTCATGATTGGGTTCTTTTGGCTGTTTTGGAAACCCAGACGATTTCGAGTGAAAGTGTGGTGTTCAGTACCTTGTAAACATTTTACGCTGGAAGGTAATGGTCAGAGAAAATAATGCCAGTAGCTAATTAAGATTTTCTTTAAGATTAATTTAATGGAATAGTAAAAGTGTTGAAATATGTAGTACTTAGGAAGATTTTATCTTGAATTCCCTATGTTATAAATCAGTTTACAGTGAAAATGGCAGCATGCAACAACAGTAATCACAATTAATCTTAAGTTTTTGTTTTACTTTATGCATTTATGTAATAGTATTATGTGTTTTCAGTATTAAGTGTGTGTTAATATTTGTCTGCCCTTATCCGAAGTTATTCAGAAAATCAGAAAGTCTAATTTGATGAGGTCTTTCTTTCTTTGCCATAAGGACATATGACATAGAATGAACAAGAAAGCTGCCCAGTTTAAGTGTTACTTTTGCATATTCTTTCTCCAGATTGCTATGTGAAGCTGTACATAATATAAACACATATTCTTGTCTCTAGTTAGTCACATTATAGTTAATGACCATATGGTCATTATGGTATAAGATCTACTGTCTGTTGTATTTATATTCCTCAAGCATATTGTTCCTTCAACTTCACAGTGTGTTAAACTATTTCAAAGGGAAAAAAATCCTTTCCCTCTTGTTTCTGGTTGTCCTATCAAGTGTAACCTTGGACCCTTATAGAGCAATTAGACCAGCCTCTATCCCCTCCTTTGTAATGAGGTTTCTTGCATTTCTGAGTCTATAACCCTTTAGTCTTCCCTAATGGGACATCATTATTCTGAAAGAAACAATGTAAATGTAAATGAATATTCTCATTAACGAGTCACAGAGAAACCTTTAGTGGTAGCGCTGTGGTAATTCTGCTTGTTATTTCTCTGATATTCCATGCAGATTTTTTTTTTTTTTATAATTCATTATTAGTATTCAAAATTACTTCTTCTTTAATTCTGCATGTCTTTCATAATCTGGTGTTCCAGCTAGTTCAACCATGTCCTTGTTTTATTCTCCAGGAACCACCTGTGAAACGTTCAAGGTCTCTGTCCCCAAAGAGCTCTTTTAGAGAGTCAGAGGAGCTAAGGAAGCTTAAAATAGCTGAAAGGAAGATTGAAAACTTAGAGAAGACACTACAGCTAAAGGTGAACATTAAAAAAAATAAAATCTATATATGTAAAACCCCCTCTAGCTATAAGCTAGCATAGATAAAGATATACCAAAATAAACAGATATCTTAAAAATGCAAAATGCACATATCATTATGGACTGTAAGTGTGTTAGCATAAGAGAGCAATCTCCATTAGTTTGCCTTTTTCTTTTGCTGCTAGGAATCTTACACTGGTACTCCTGCAGTCCTTTAGAAGCCTAATTCAATGTGTTGTCAATAATACATGCCTGTTAAACAGATTTTCCAAATTTGTGTCTGAGAATATATATTCCTAGAAACTCATGTATTCATATAGAAATAAAGTGAAGCAGCAAGTACAAATATTTTTTTTTTCTACAGTGAAGCTGGTATTATCAATTACCAAAGTCAATGACTGAACAGATTTACCTCTTGTACTCTTAGAAGTTATGGCTCAGAAGTTGTTGTTCTAAAGAACTATGCTAAAAAAGCCCCAACACCCACCCCTCTCGCCCAACTGTTCCAAACCTTGGTAGAAAAGCTTAATTGAAATATATTACAATTTCCCATTTTATTCCCATTTATAGATTTTTGTTGGGTTTTTTGTTTTGTTGTTGTTGGTTTGATTTTTAACTTCAAAAAATATTACCTTTTGAATGAGCTATTGATTTCAAATTGCACCTCAGAATGCAAAGCTCAACCCCTGAGTCATACTTTCTTAAACAGTTAGATTTTGTACTCTGGTCCTTTTTTTCTTCTTCTTCCCTTCTCCTTTCCTTCTCTTATGTTTGTTGAGAGGTAAGGAATTTGAAAGATATTTCCAATATATATAGCCTAAAGTGGAACTGCTTATATTGAACACACTGTGATATGTGTCAGGTAAGTGAAAAATTTGGGGACCCCTACAAGCATAGTCCTGAGCTCCTACCTCATGCAAAAAGACACTCACACATGGTAAGTCAATTTTAGAATAAACATGAGTGGGAATTCTGTTTAAGCACAGATACAAAAGTTTGTTGCCCTATATATTTAAGAGATTTTAATGCAGTGTCTTAACACATGCAGGTCATATGGGCAGGAAAGATGATTTGAACTTCAAATTCAGTCTTTCAGGCCATCTGGCTTGTTGTTCCTGGGAGTCAGAAGATTAATTTTGTTTTGCTTTTTTCTGTCTGTTGAGAAATCTAGGGTAAGTCCTACAAGCTCTACTTGAGAACCTTTGGCAGGCCTCCTGTTTGTTACCCTTAGTTGCCCTGTCACTGATGCTACAGATTATTCTAGGACTGTGGACTACAGCTGCTCTGCCCTTGGCAGCAAAGCTTATACATCAGTGTGTATGGTTGTCGTCTTAAATGGTAGGGAGTTCCACAATTCTTTGTGTTTTCTTCAGGAAAGAGGAGTGAAGAGAAGCACTCTGTTTTTCTAAGCAAATACAGAAGAGAAAGGACTGTTACTCCTTCTGCATGACCTCATAACATTTACCATTCTCCATACTGCCTTTGTAATTTCTTCTCTTTCACCTTTAAGCATATTTTAGGGATCTGTTGCAAGTGTGTGGGATCTCTGTCACAGCTGTTCATCCATCAGGTCTTTAAGGGCTAAGTCTTACATCTCACCTTGAAACTGAATGTATAAACTCCTTGCGTTTTTTCTAGGAAACCTACATGGCTTCTTTAGCAGAATGCTTTAATTGATTGAAAATAAGCTGTAGAGGCCTAGGTCAACATGTTATACACTGCTGTGGTGCTACAGTCAGAATTCAATGAGCCTATTGCCAGCAAGACAGGGAACTCAGCTGTTGTAACATTAACATCAGAATAATTCTATTGGTGTTGTATGATTTCTTGATATTAAACTCCTTTCAGACATTGCTTCCAACAAAGAATAATGCATGCGATTAAGATTTTTGAAACTGGCACTTGCGTTATTGTCTTCTCAAGCAAAGTGTTTGCTATAAGATTACTTGAAATATACCTGCTCAAAGAAATGCTTGCTCTGTCAATAAACATACTGATGGTACATAACCTGAAGATGAAATTGTGACTTTATCCATCAGTCCTTCTGAAAAAAATTGGTAACAATTTTAAAAAAAGATGAACAGCTTTATTTATGCGGTTTTCAGGAGCAGGACTATTTGATGCCCCAGTCAGTATTACAAAGGAACAGAAAAGATTAAGATCCCACTCACAGAATTTTCCAGTTCTCCTCAGCTGACTCACTTCTGTACAGGAAAAATTGACTCTTGCTGCCAACTCAATATCCATATCAAAGCCATATCAATAGTGTAATAATGTAAATTCAGTGTGTCCATAGCTTTGGTACAGAATAGGCTTAATTTCTCCACTCACTGGACATACTAAAAAGTAATAGAGCATGCCTGATTGCACCTCTGCTTGGAGAAGAGGATGTCAAAGTAAATGAGAAATCCTTATTCAAAACCTCAATAAGGATTTTGAATAGCAGGTTATCAAACTGATACTTAGAATAGTCCAAAGCGTGTACATCAACCTACTGTTGGTCTTTAAGAAGTGGGTAGGAGTTTGCCTGCCAAGAGTTGGGTATTTGGTACAAGCTAAGGATATGTTCTTTTCTCCCATTATTTTATTTACGAAATTGTATACACAAAATCCCTGGTTTATCTTAGAGGAGAGATTCCTGGCTGTAACTGCAAAGTCCTCAAAAGCAATAGTTCTCAGTTGACTTTTCTGATCCTTTTTGTTTGGAGAATTAGAACTAGAATACCTAAATCAGCTTTTAGGGCCACCTTAGTAATTATTTATGTGAGTGATATATTTCGGTTAGATTTTATGTATAATTGTGTTCCATAAATGACATTCAGGTGCCAAAAATATATTAATATTTTGTCTTTTCCACATACCTACTTATGGAAAAAAAAGATTTTGTAAGGGTAATGTTCCTCACTTCTTGTCAACCTGACAAGAGTAGTCAAAGAATTAAATCAGTATATTTTTTTAATTCCAATTTAGTTCAATTTTTACTGTAACAGTAGTAGTTACACATAAATTTCAACAAAATTTTTAAGTAGATTTTGATTAGAATATTCTGACTTGTCTGAGCTGCCTGCAAATAATAAAATTACTTTTTCACAGGCAGTTGGTTTCTTCCTCTTGCGTATTGAACTTTGTCTTTTTGTATTTTGTCATCACATGGGCAGTACTGCAGAATGACGGTGTAGAGTGAGAGAATAACCTGAACATCCAGCACTGCTAGAGGCGGTTGTTCTGTCCCATTTCTGCCAATATACAGAAAACTGTGTATAAGATAGTTTGATTATTAAAAAATATAACTTAATTCAATCAGAGATGGAACTGAGATATGGAAATAACAGTGTAAATTAAAAGTTCTGAAGTGCTTAATAATTCAATAAAAGAGTGATTAGGACAGTTAATTGTCAAATTTCTATTTCTGTGGGAGTGGGGCAGCTGATAAAGGAAGGGAATAACTGTAACGGAACAGATGATGGAGCAGATAAGCAATAATGAAATACCTAGATTCTAAAATAGGAAAGGCCAAATTCTACACTCGGTTGCATTTATGCTAATAGACTTCTGAGGATTTATGCTGAAGGTATTTTCTAGTAACTTGCCAGGCTTGATCAGTTTTCACTAGCAACACCAAACAATTGCAGAACAATGATTTAGAATCGTAGAACCATAGAATGTTTAGAGTTGGAAGGGACCTTCAAGGTCATTGAGTTCCAACCCCCCTGCCATGGGCAGGGACACGTCTCCCTAGAGCAGGTTGCTCAAAGCCCCATCCAGCCTGGCCTTAAACGCTTCCAGGGATGGGGCATCCACAGCTTCTCTGAGAAACATGTTCTAGTGCGTCACCACCCTCACAGGAAAGAATTTTTTCCTAATATCTAATCTAAATCTCCCCTCTTCCAATTTAAAACCATTACTCCTGTCCTGTCACTACACTGACAAAGAGTCCCTTCATTCAATTCTCTTGAAAGCAAAGCATTTGTAATTGGATTCTTACAAAAATTTACTGTTATAGAGTCAAACAAAGCTTGGTAATAGTCTCTGCATCTTTTAACAATAATTTAGCTTGCTATTTGTGTGATTGTTTTTAATATCATTGTAGTATTTATATGAGCCGTTTAAAACCATTCAGAAGTATTTTTTAGGTAGTTCTAAATTTATAAATATATCTGGTTTAGAGGTTGCTTCAGAAAAGAAACCAACACCACTTTGGGAAAGTTTTTAGTGGTAAGATCATTAGATCTGCTTCTATTCCTAAATCTGCTTGTTTGTGTCGCCTGAGTCACTTGCCAGAAAGCTGGAATTTTATATATAGTAGCTTCTGAAGTTTTAGCTGGTATCTTCCAGATATGTTTATGTGCCATGAAAGCTGGGCTACATTTTAGAAGCCAAGCTTAGTCTAGGTACATTGTAGTTAGCACTACTATAGAAACTCTTGGCGTATTTCTATAGTGGGATTTCATTTTCATTGCTTGCAGCTCTGACTATTGGTGTATCTTATTTATGGACGAATGCTGAAAAGCTCTCCTTGCATATAAGCAGTAAACACATGCAAATGAAGTATTGTGTTTTACTTAGTGATTAAGGAACATGTTCTGTAGTCACTCTAGAAGCAGACCTCCTATTGAAGTGGAAATGAAGCACTGTGGGCAAATTTTACTACAGGATAATGTTTAGTGAATTCTTTACTTGTCTATGCCAGAATTTGACTTGCTTTTTACTGTGGAATGACTTACCACTTAGGAAAATCTTTTTTTGAATGTGCATGGTGTTATTGTGCAAGTAGTTTAAATTGAGGTACTTTTCATTCTGTAAAAAGAGAGTACATTTTTTCATATTGTTTTGGTTACACAATAAATATTGCATAATTTAGTTTTATTTCTTATTTGTTACATAACTGGTGGACAAAGCCCGGGTGCTGCAGGTTTATATATATTTGCAGAAATAAATTATTATACGAAGAAATCATGAAGCCATTTAAATTTCTCAGGAGCATGAAAAATATATTTAGGTAAACCTTGCCCAATTAGCAAATTTTGCTAAAGTAGCAATAAGAAAAATTTGACCTCAGGGATTGTTATTCCTAATCCTTTCATTTAGATTTCTTAGGCTTTTAATAGTTACTTAAGCAGAACTTTAGTTTCGTGTGTTCTGTGTGAAAGTCTAACATTTTGTCCAACTCTAATTTTGTTTTTCTGGTGCTATACAGACTCAAGAAACTGATGAGCTAAGAGCAGCCCATGAAAAATGCGAAGAGAGGCTGCAGATGTTACAGACCAACTACAGAGCACTAAAAGAGCAATTAAAGCAGTGGGAAGAGGGTGATAGCAGGTAAGTTACATAGCTCATTAAAAACATTTCCCTTACACAAGTAATCTGAACAGAAGTATTATATAGGTATATAGGCATTCAAAAGAGAATTTGGTTTGAAGGAAGAAGCAACTATGGTGGTAATCAAGACTTTATCCTTTGTTGAAGAAGAATTCATGGCACATGTCTCTATGAGAAAAATTACAGTTGAAACCAAGAGTAAAATGTATTGAGCTTACGTCTTGACTTATTTTATTTAGGATCTCACTGTAAGCCTTTGTACTGGACAAAGGTCTGCTAGGGCTGCTTATTTAGGCTTGTCTAATTCCCCAGTTGATCAATTTGTCAACTGTGTATGTTTTTAATTTTCTATAATAGAACAATTACTCCTTATGTTTCAAACAGTGTTTATTTAACTATTCATTAAAAATACAGAAATAACTGCCCCTCTAACATATAGTGATTCAAACATTAGCTGAAGTTAATCCTAACATCCCATTCTTAGTAGGAAAAAAGGAGTATGGGCATGAAATGCAAGATGCTTTTAATCTGTTAAATTATTATAAAATCAATTATTTCTGATCATTCTGTAGAAATGTTGCAACAATATATCTTTATTAATGAAAGAAGAATGATGCACTACATCAAAATTTCGGTAGTGAATATAACATATAGAATTCTCCCTTAAATCCTATACAGAAAAGTGAAGATTTTATTCAGAAATTTATTTTTTTAAGTCTTTAGCAGAGAGTTAGAATTTTTGGTAAACAGAAATAATTCAAGGTATGAAGACATTTCTTATCACTTCAGTTATCAGACACTGCAGATGTATGGGTTTTCAGAAACCATACTTTTTCAAGACAGTAATTTGAGCAAGTCCTTACATCCTGGTGGCTTTAAGTAGAACTTCAGCATGCACCTACAGCTTAATAGGCACATATGTGTTTTACTAAAAAGAATACCTTTTGTAGCTGGAACAATACTGAACTGTAGCATGGTATTTGACAGAAACTAACTTGCTGTGACCAAAAAGTGAGTCACAGATACTGCTGCAAAACTGGCAGCTGTTCATAGAGTCCAGGGTGACACAGTCTGTCCTACTGTGGATGATGAACTGTCCCTCATATGTAAGTAATGCTTTGGCCTATCTGAGTAGATTTGCATTGCTGTATAATACTATGGCATTTACTTAGGAATAGTTTATCTTTTAAACAAAAGGATAAAAGTATGGATGAAAATAATGGTACGATATAAATCTGCCACAGACACTGGTAGCACAGAAAAAAAAAAAAGAAATATAAAAGCATAAATAATGAATAGGTTTGTTTAAATTAGAATGGAAAGGTTTTCTTTATTTGGGAAAAACGTGGATGATTTTATCTTCTAGCTCTACTGTTTTAAATTCAGTGCAAGCTGGAAACGAAACCTACTGGATGATAGTAACTTTATGCAATGAAATGATTTGATTTTGTGTCTAAAGCTAAGTAGGCATTTATGGTCCACTGAGAGACTAAGGCTGAAAAAGATACAAAAATTCAACCTAGATAAAGACAGTAAAATCAAACTTGATAATATGGTGAAGCACCAAGTGCTCCAGTTCTGATGGTTCAAAAAAAAAA
>VXBW01001764.1:11375-30859 GCA_013400375.1 Thinocorus orbignyianus
AGGAAGAAGAGAAAGAGAGACAAAAGCAACTTTCTGTTCCTGTTTAAAATAAATGAGACCAACTTCTGTCCTGACAGGAATGTATCTGGGAAAAACAGATATTGGGGAAAATGTAATACTAAATACTCATTCGTTCAGCTGATCTTCTTATCTGCGATTAAAATGAGCTGAAAATGACAGGGTATTGATAATTTTGTCATCAGAATAGAATAGTAGGAAAGAGCTTTGTTTTTCCTCTTAAACAAAGGAAAGTAATCAAGGCACAAATAAAAACATTCTGTAAATGGTTATACCTTACAGTGTTACTTTGATATCTCAAAAAGCTTTATATTGCTGGTGTAATGCAAATTGTGTATTAAGAACTCAGGATTAGGTACTTACCACGATACTTCTGATCCTCTGTAAGTGATGGAGGACCCTATTCTTTCTTACTCTTAATAGACTGGAATCCGTTATCGAGATAGCAGCTGATGGGACCTAATCCACCTGTCAGTGTACATACAACTTCCACTGACATACGTGACTGCAAAGATGATGGGAGTCTTCTGAGGTTACCACATTCTCTGAGAGTTTGTGTCTTGTGCCCAGTAGGAATCCAGATTGCAGAGACTTTTAAACTCGTATTGTGAAGGATTTTTTAATACATTTTTTATCTGTTGCATTATTAAAATACATTAAAAAAATTGCAAAAGAAAAAAATCTGTTAAATATTTCCATTTTCTTTTTCTGTGCTTCTAAATTCAGTATAATTTTTTTCTCCTTTATCCATGGATAGCTTATTCTTTCATTAGACCATAGGTCAATAGTTTGATTTAGGGTGGGCATTAGTGGAACTTCCAGATTGTTTTGCAGGAATGTTAGGGGAACTGGTAGCTCTCCCAATTTTTTGCAAAGGGTCGTGTGATGGTTTCACCTTCTGCTTTGTCATACCAGTATTGTAAGGAATGTTGACAGAATGACCATGGGTAACATTGCTCTGCCATGTGTCATTTGAAAGTCATGGTGCTATTCTAGCACAATATCTGTCTGCAACTACATAATTGAACTTCTCTATAATACCACATACAAAGTTTCATGCCTTACAGAAGATTTATGTCACAGAAGATTTATATGCAGTAGATGCCGCAGTTTAAGATATATATTTTCTGAAAGCAAGGATGCTTTTATTCTTGCGGTCCTAAGACATGTATATACTTGAAATTGAACAACCACTTTTTACTCCTAAACAGGATTGAAAGCGGTAAAAGCAGATGCCAGCATCCAGACCCCTGTCAGCTTTATCAAGAATATTCTGATGTCGTGTGGAATGAACTGGCTTTTTTCAAAAGGGAACACAAAAAGCTGTTGATTGAGAAGTGAGTTCTTTTTTTTATATGTATACTGGTGCTTATATAAAGAAACAGTCTGCTGTTTTTTCTGGTGGTAGTGCTTTGCAAGCCGCGTAAGAGGAATTCCTTTAAAAATTCCAAGGTAAAACCATCTCCTACCAAAAGCAGAAAAGGAAAACATCAGCTCTTCCCCCCCCTCCCCCTCCTTTTTTTCCTTTCCTCT
Organism: Thinocorus orbignyianus; assembly: GCA_013400375.1. Taxonomy (NCBI): domain Eukaryota; kingdom Metazoa; phylum Chordata; class Aves; order Ciconiiformes; family Thinocoridae; genus Thinocorus; species Thinocorus orbignyianus. Next base: position 12,927 of record VXBW01001764.1, read on the forward strand.
CTTAAATCAGTGACAAGTTACAAGTTTGCTAGCACTAACAGAAACTGTATTCCATGATCTAGGGATTGTGTTAATTAATGTGGCTCTCATCTGTTGGAGGTGTCGCTCTTCATTAGCCTGTATTTTACACACTGCCGTGCTTCATTTTTGGAATGAGGTGGTGAGGGGATAACCTAGCCAGCCATCCTTGTTTGATCTCTGTGATACATACGCAATGCAGAATGCCTCAGCTCTCTTGGTTCCCTGCCCTGTCCTGCTAATCCCAGCTGAGCTCATTATGGTGTAGCCTTGCTGCTACTCCTGGAGCCAGAGCTGTCCAAGCTAATTACTGGTAGCAGCAGAGCTGCCTGTTAAGGGTCTGGTGTGGATCTGCTAACATGGTCCTTGGTAGTGACCTGCAAAAAGCACGAGGGAGTTGCTCTCTTTCTTGCTGTGCACAGCCTGTCCTTTGGGTTTAGTGCTGATCCCTTCACACAGCTCTTTTAGCTGTAGTAAGTGTAAAACTTGGTGAAGGAAACTCTTACTTTAGAAAACATACAGTTTGCTGCTTTGATCTCATAATTCATAGGCTATTATACTCAGCCAGGCAAAGTAAGAAAATGTCCTTTTATACTAGACAAAAGGAAGTTGGTATGGTATAATTAGCCCTTTGCTTACACTTTCTGTAAGTCAAGTTCTTTTTTTTATTATTTTTTTATTTTTTTTATTTAAGAATCAAGACATCATAGAAACTTTTATTCAGACTTTGTTTTTGTCAGCATTAAAGAAACTGTGTTTTCCCAATGGGTCACAATGTAAACCGATTTTGTGGAGATGCCATGAAGGCTGCTATCACAGAATTTCAAGAGCAGCAAATTGTTTTGCAGAATGTAAGTCCGTGTGCTGCCCATAAGCAGTCTTAGTGTATTATTGCCAGTAGCTGTGTTGCATGGGGTATTCTTATATCCACCAGTTAGAATTGTGTGCCTGTTCTTCTCACTTCATTGTCACATCTTTGCTGTTTTCAAACTGTCACAACAAATGATCATATGTGCTGGTTCTGTTTATTTTGATTTTTATGTAGGAAAAAACACTTTCTTGCTGTAAATGCAGTTGTAGTTATCCTTCATCACTAATCAACACATGCGCCACAGGCAACAGTAACTTAGGAGTGGTAACATAAGCCTCTCCTTTTCACACATATCCATGAAAGAGAAATTGCTTGTGCATCGTGTACTCCCTGAAGGTTACTATATTTGGACTGTTTTGTTAAAGCTCCTGTGCAGCCACATTTATGGGGAACACTTACATCTGGTAGCTTGCAGATTGGTGGCCTTGACTAGATTGTGGTGAAGTGGCAAACAATTGAGCTCTTTGAAATACTGAATTTTTAGGTAAAAATGAGTTCTTAGGATTCTGTGTAGTACGTAGTAAGAAGCCAGTGCATCGTTGTAGTCATTAAGGTGAACTCCTCGTGTGCTTTTGTCTTAGGTGCTTTTGACTCCTTATGGGCAATATAGTTTCTTCTTAGTTGAAGTAAGTAAGGAATGAATATATAACTCCTGGGGTTTTTTATATCTGTCTTGAACATCTGTCTCTAACAATGACTGTCTTTAATTTGTTGAAGCAAGTCAGTGTTTCAAGATACTAAGCTTATTTTCTTAAGAAATACTCAATTTGATGTACTTTTTAGATCTGTAGGTAGGGATTATTTATATTGCATATATTATTTCTCTAAGCTCTCTGGATAAAGGACATGATCTACAGAATTGTACCAGTTACTTATACATGTGATTTTACAAGCAGTGTAAATAAATCCGGTTAGCCGTAGTTTCTGTGAACAAACTTCATTTGATAGACCATCTTGATTGTTATCTTAAGTTGATTTAGAACTTGCATAATGCATAAAGCCAAGACCAATGTAGCATTGCTTAAAGAAGATTGTCTGTGCAGGGATTTCATCTTGGTTTAAGTCTGCTTTATCTTGAAATATTTGTAATTTCTACCTCTGACTAGGCCAGAGTGTGAAAGTTAAGAAAACAGGATTATTTGTTGTTGTTTGTTTATTTGTTTTACCTGTAAAGAAGATTTTTCTTTCTTCCCTCCCATTCTCTCTCCTTCCCAGAGCTAGACAATGATGTAAAATGTCTTTAACTTCCATGTCCATTGCTCTGAAAATAGATGGATAATAACTAAAGTACAGGCTAAACCCAAGGAAAGTCTGTTGATGCATGTCCCAGGCTCCAAAATGCAGTCATTACCAATATTAACACACTGCAAACAATCAGTTTGTAACTTATGAAATCTGTTTTATGTTAGGAAAAACTGAAGTTACTTGCAAAGTCACTATTTCCGGAGGTGCCTAATTCGAAGTCCTGTTGAAGTTAGTGGAAAGACTTCCTGTCAGCCATTACTTGCTGTCAGGTCCTGCCTATTATAAACTTGTCTTCTCACCGGAAGTAGGCATTGTTTTGACTTATATTTAAGCTATTAAACAGTATGCAGCTTTCAAGCTGGAGACTAACACACAAACGAATACTGGTTTAGTACTTAATTTACACCTCCTTTTGAAATAGATGAAGTTCAGAACGCCTAAAGTCAGAGTTATTTTTTGGAAACTGCTGATGCAGAATGTGTGGCACTGTTACTGCCATGTTTTTACTTTTTGATTAGTAAAGAATACTATGTGTGTGTTGTTTTACTTTACAATTATAGTGAAATATGTTTCAGAGCCATGGGCTGCATCCTCTCCATGATTAATGATGTATAAATTTGAGCTTTGTGCACATTAAAGAAAGTATCTCTATACTGTTTCAATCCCATACTAGATTAGTAAAATATAATAAACAATGAGTTGTGATTATTCAGTGTGTGCTCAATGCTTTATGCATATATTTCTCTTTAATTTCCCAGTAGTCCCTGGGAAGAAATTTTTTTTCTATTAATGATTTATCTTTATACTAAGTGCATTACAGAATTACAGAATAATTGTTCTCTAAATTTGCAGAAAGAAACTGGTTTTGGTAATAGATTTATCTGAGTTATTAAACCTTCTTCCCCACTTTTTACTCTTTCACAAGGAATATCAGATTATATTTCACCTTTTATATATGATGTGGATTGAAAGCTGCATTTTAATTTTATGAGTTACAAAGTCTCATTTTAAAAATCCTTTATTATTAAAGCGAAACAATCCAAAATGTAAGTTCCCTTTGAGATCTGAAACAGTAGGTAAGAAAATAATCTAATTTTAGATTAGATTACGGATCTACCAGCTAAAACTCATACCACAACTGAGGAATTACAAACAGGAACAACAAAAGATAACTGAAATAAATTCCTTGAGTATTCTTTGAAGTGTTTATTGATGCTAGTGGCCAGGTGAAAACAATTCCACAGGTCTGGTGGGATGTCCCATTTTGGTCTTTTCACATGGGTCATATTCCCTCTGATGTATGCAGTACTGTGTTATGCTGCAGTTGTTTCCTACTAAGTTCCATGTTATTGCAGGCTACAGAAGCAGATACTATATTGATATTCATGTTCTATGTTAAGAGAAGAATGGAATTTGATCACTTTTCCTCCCCCTTAAGCAAACGGAAAAGCATACTAGTATAAAAACAGTAGTTAACACTTACCTGAGTAGGAGAGTAATCTGTGCTTTTATAAATATAAAATTGTTATTTAATGCTACTGAAAACTTGCAAGAGAAAGATCTAGTAACATGAAATATTATTCAGCTTTTCAACACCAGTGCTTTCAGATTCAGTATCTTGCAGGTGCATAGAACTGGAATGTCTTCAATGAAAATAGGCAGATCACAGATAAATACTTTTTTTCATATATATATGTATATATATATGTCTACCAAAGTTCTCAGATTTTTAGGTCGATGATTTTTAATGTTGGCCGTTAAGTGCTAGATCATATCTTACTTTCTATAGAATTATATTGACAGAGGTTTTTGACATTTTCTTCACACATTAGTTACGTTAATCTTTGTATCTTTATTATTTGGATTTTGCTGAAATTCAGGGTAAATTAATATGTGGCGTGTCCAGTTGAACTGCTACTTGATTGCAAGCTAGCTAATTTAAACTGTTTTGGCATTTTCATCTTAAATTCTTGTTTGCTGATGTATAGGGATGTGCTATCCCTTTGACCTTTGTGTACAGACTTTGGAAAGGTATAGTTAGTTGACTGCATATAAAATATTGTGGAGGCTTTGCAATTTTACACCTTTTATTCTGGATTACTTTGTAAGTGATCTTGCAATTCATATGAGCAAGTTTTTTGGGGGACTTTTTAGTCGACATAGTACATTCTTTGACATAAGACTTTATGACATAAGTCAGTGTCTACACACCTAACCGAAATGGTCATATGCAGGTAGAGATCAGGAAGAAATGTTTATAAAGTGAAAAAGATATACATACAATTGAAAGAACTTTTGGTAATCTCTGAGTGTGTGGATATCTGTGCACATCCTCCTCGTAGGAAGCGTGCTCTGGATCTTTGAAGTATATGGAATCACTGCAAGCTCAGTAGTATCCTTACTCTGCTATAGCAGCTATTTAATAAAGGTTTCTTGTTAGCTTTGCCTTTTTAGGAATACAAGACCTGATGATTTTTGTTTTCCTTATTCTTTGTAGAGTCAAAGCAACTGTTCTGTACCCTGTGTAGTGGTATCTGACCAGCCAGTCGGCAGGAACCTAACTTGGGACAAGCAACTGCGTGTGATTTTTCTTGCCTTTTCCAATTACCAGAATAATTTTGGCAGAGGAAAGCTAAATTTACTGTTCCGGAATGGCTGCAGTAAGAAACACAAATGCAGTTTTGATCACCTCGACAGTCTCTTTGACTAAACAGGAAATATCTGGTCATCAGAGACTTTTCTTTTTTAAACCTCCATTGTTGTCTGCCATGTCCTGTTCAACTTGGTAGCTACACTGGTACATCATTAATTTGGAGCAAAGTGCATCCACAGTACATCACTGTTAAAATTGTCTCTTGCAGTATATAGCCCTTCTGATGTGTGTACTACCTCTGTAAAGTAATCTTTCTGTTCTCCAGTTTCAGGAGTGCTGAGACATAGCAGGTTTCTTACTGCAGAATACTTAAATCAGATGACTCAGGGCTCTTGTTTGCTTTTTACTGCAATTAGTAATTCTCTACTTCAAAGCCAAATATAGTTAAAATAATGATTTATGTGTATTTCTTTAGGCTTTGGATGGATAAAAGGATTGCTAAATCTAACATACTGCCTTTCGTTATGCTCAAAACAGTTGGAGCCTTGATTCTGCAACTAGCATTAGGGTGTTCTGACAAATGTGCACGTTTACTGACTAGACTGAATGTTGCTCAGTGGAAATGACAGGCTCAGGCATGAGAAGTTGAAACAGTGCAGTTGATGGCTAAAAGCACTGCCAGTAATTTAAAATGTAAGAAAACAGCAACATAGGTTATACTACAGGGTGCAGTTTTTAAAAATGTTTTTAAAAGACCAAAGTCAAATGCCTCGTGAAATCATTTAGGGGCTTTTGCATAATTTAATTACGTGTCCCCTTTTGCGAAGACAATCATTTCCTCTTTTCTACCAAGCTTCCAGTTATATTTCGACAAGGGACTGTGTCAGCTAAATGAAACAAATACATTGTTATTTTCCGGTGAGAGTAATCTGTCAGAGATGATGAGATTAATGATCTTTAATTGTTAAGCTTGTTTCTAGAACTTTCCTTACCTATGTCCACCAGATCCTGTAATTTTCTGCATCCTAGGTGATGGACAAATTTAGGGGCTTTACTGTGTTTTTGGAAATCAGGTGTGTAGATGTTTTCCCTTTGTTCTTCCATATTTAATCGGACATTTCTTGTCCGTAGGTATTTGTTCAAAATCCAAGAGGTATTACGCAATCTCCATAAACAACCTGTAATACTTGGCTGCCTTTTGATACATACTGAGATTGTGTCATACAGAAAACATGGAGTCATGTAGTTAAACATTCTTCCATTAAAGTTGAATTAGTGATGAAATTTGGGCATTGTCAGGGATAAAAATAGCAGAGAGATTGTTGGAGAAGAGTAGGGACTGTAAGTTAGCTTCCCTCTGCATTGTTTGCATAGAAGTATTACCTGTCTTGCTGTTGAATCACAGTAGTTTCTGTAGATTGTTTTAATGTTTCAGAAATGAGATCTTATATTGTCAGACAGGACACTGCCTGTAAGAGAGGTCTTTTTCTTATTTCTATTGCCTAGACAAAAGTTCTTCAGCATTTAGATGGAAATGTCTGATTTATCAGCCTACAGATATATATGTATGTGTAAAAATTAAGAAGTGCTATGTATGTCTTGTTAAACTGTAGTGAATGTTCGTAGTAGGAAGCCTATGAATCTACAGTCTTTAACACCAAAACGTACCAATCCTAGTGAAATAAGCTTTCAGGATACTACGTTAATAGAGTAAGGAAGGCGTAATGAATATAGATTTCTCTCCAACATCTTCTATGAAGATCGTGGGAATTCTGCTAAGGGTAGCACTACTTGGTGCTTTCTCACAATAGATGAATTCAGCATAGAAGGCTAGTTTTCCTTGCACGATACTGATTTTCAAGTTTAGGTACACCTCAGCTTTTGCCAGGAACTTCAAGAACTGAATTTTGCAAAAAAGCAGAGACATTAAGCTCCTTGAAATAATATTTTGCAATGAAAATTTTTAAGCAGTGTGGATGTGTTCTTGCCTTATCTCTTGAACTCTCTTTCCTAAAGTGTACAGTTCCGGAATTTTAGTAAGTCAGACGTGGAGCTAGGTGGATCTTTGTTGTGACTCAGCATGATCTTTGTGATGAACTACTTCCCTCTTTTGCTGCATGAGCCAGAATATGAATATATATACAGAAGTTTCACCTATATTAATGTTTTTGGTTGTAAAGAAGTCAGAATGGGTGTTCTAATAAGTATTGTATTTGCTTTTGTCAAACAGAGTCACATGAGAAAATACATATCATCTTCCAAGTTTTCCTAAAACTCAAATATTTCAGTTTAAGAACTACTTTAGGAAATTGATTTGTATCCTTACTTTGCATTATTGGAAACCAGCTCCATACTAAAACCGGGCTGTAGAGACTTTGGTGTGTTTGTCATCTGAGGTTTACAGAAAGGTTAAAAGCAGTGATGCTATAGTATAACTCTCTTGATATGTCTGCAATGGAGTCTGCGTCCTCTGTGCTTCTCTGAGTTACCCTAGTCACAACCCTTCAGATTGCATCCTTTCTGAACTAACCATAGGTAAACAGTCTTTATGAGGCTGTTCTGAAGGTCTTGAGCACAATTCACACAATGTTACATAATCTTTTTTAACCCCTTTTGGTCAATCAGCTGGGGTTTGTGCTACAGTAAAACAAATAGAAGATTACTAAATGGAAGGTAAAATTTTAGGCATGACTTTCTACCATCCTTTTGCAAGCTAAAGGTTTTGCTGCATGTTGAAAATACTTTAGTCTGTAGTCACTAGTGCATCTTCGGTTTTTGACTGACTATTAATTTGAAATATATCTCAAACTTTATTCTTGGCAACTATGACACCGTTCACTTTTTTGTGATGTGAACAGACATTGGATTGGGGGTGAGGGGTTGCTTTTATCCTTTTTGCTCCTGAATGTGAGTTGTAAATCAGAGAGACTTTACTTAGCACCAACAGATATCGCTTTCTACAATTTTCATCCATCCTGTAAGTGACTGAATTGGGAAACAGGAATGATACAGACATATTTCTGGGAAGTGAATGGATAAAGTAAGATAGATAGCTCAATGACTCTGTATAGTCAAATATTCCATTTCCTTGGTTAATTAAGACTACAGGTTTCTTTGTGTAGACTGTAAGTTTACAATTTTCTTCCTGTAAAGGAGTTCCAGTAAATCATTCTGACTAGTTTGAATGTTCACAGAATGTAAGTAGTGCTAGTACTTTTTGTTTTACTCTTCTTTTGGCAGCATTATCCCCAGACGTATGTAATGGTTTTTGCTCTCTCACACAGCCTAGATCAAACACCTGCTCCCAGGTTTACTCTCACCTCCCAGGGCTGTCAGTTGACACATAAATACACAGACCCATGAAAAGAGCATATTTTGCCTTTACTGCAGGCAAATGTTCTTGAATCATGCTGCAGGAACAAAATGAAGAATTTATGTCACAGTAGATGAAGTGGATAAAGTTTCTGCCAAGCTTGGTTCTCATGACTATAAACAATTTTTGAGTAGTATAAAGTTAAAATCAGCATTTCTATTATGACGTATCAGGTGACCCGTTTATGACAACATCTTTCTGTATTTTATGTATGGGTTTTTTACAAAAGTATACATAATGTGCATGTGCTTGTGCATTCTACCCTGGTTTTACAGATTACATTTTTTACCCTTTTGAAGACTCATGAACATAAAATGCGATTCAGTTTTGCTTACCTAGAAAACCTTTCTATGTTGATCAGTTGTCTTTCTTCCCAAGCTCTTTTCTTTTTTGAGGGGAAGAAAACGGAGCTGCTTCTGCTGTTCCATTTTCCTTGTAAGGATTACTGGGCTATTTAGCTTAAGATTTGGATAAGAAGAAATTGCCTGGCACTACTTTAACCCAGTGTCTTTAAAACTTACTTAGTTTGGTTACTGTAATAAGCAGCACTGCTGTCACTTTTTAAGGGCCCTGATAAAAAAGCACACAAAGTTTGCTTAGCAGTCTTTTTCTGTCTGATTTTATTCTTAATTTGGTTTTAACAATCTTCCATGACTCTGGAGAAAAACATTTGAAAAGGCAATAGTTAACCTCATGGACTCAGAGGAAGGCTTCACTGGCTGCAGCTGCTCCTGGACTAGCCCCCTGGTATCTGCCCACACCAGCAATAGTATGCATTAGGAGATTGTGGTTGGTTCTGCTTATTTCTCTAAAGAGTCATCCTGCTGCAGTAATACAACATGTAATCCTTGGGAAGGAGTTGGTTTCCTCAGTGGGTTATTCCTTCATATGTATTCAACTCTATTAGAAATGAGATTCTCTGCTTGGTTTTATTTTCCAGATAAAATTCCCTGGGACAAATGGGAAAAAAAGTCTTATTGTTTGTTTGGATGTTTATTTTAGACTGCCATGAGCCTGCTCTCTTAATTCCTTTTATCTGTATGCAGAGGAGTGTAGGAGTCTCCTGCTGGCCTTACCTGTGAATGCTGAAAGCTGCTGATGAGCAATGGCTGACTTAGGTACGGGATGTGTATTACTCAGGAGGCAGTGGTTTGCTAGAGGACTAACTAGAGTCCTCTGGCAATGGGTTAACCTAAGGTCGGCAACTCTTGAGGGAAGGAGCCCTTTAAACTGGTAAGAGCAGAGAGAAAGTTTATGCTGTAGTTCAGGTTGTCTTTTAAAATTACCTTTTCTTTAATGCATTGAGACTCAAGTGCGCATGTGTATATGTAGCTTAGATTTGGAACTCTGTGAGGCCTCCTGATGGTATCTTTAGAACTGCTGACAATTAAAAATGATGAGTACTAGAAAATTTTGTTCTAGCAAGAAGGTATATTTTGCAGAAGCTCTGCTTATATGCAGATGGTATGAGCATTTTGCCTGTTCTAGTAACTTGATAAGTAAGCAACTGTTACAGAGAATTTCTTGCTGATGCCTAGCTGTAATGTAAAAAAAATCAGAAGTAATTCCTTAGGCAAAACTGATTCTATAGCATAGTTTTATTATGCTACCTCTTCCTATATTCCAAATGGGTGAGTATTAAAAACGTAAATAAATAATGGAGAAGTAATCAAAAGTATTATATTGCCATGAAATAGAATTCAGAATATTGTATAACACTGGAAAGAGCAGATTCAACAATTGCGATGTATGCAATACCAGCATAAACTATTAGCTGGATAAAGTTGATGCCTCTTGATTTCTTACTATCAGTGTTTCAATATTGCCAAATGAGACTGTGACATTCATAGTCAGAGGATAGAAAACTATACTGGTACATAGAACAGGATGTTGCATGCATTCCTGATCCTCTTGGTGCCTTCGACATATATATGTTACCAGCAAGAAGAATGACTTTCATGAGGTAATTGATAGTAGACAAAATACTTTTGAGATTGTTCTTGGCATGTTGAAAACAAAGTTATGATTCTGCTTCTGACCTCCCATATTAGAAGATACTGAGAGTCTTCTAGGAAACACAATTGGATTCTTGCTAGTTTAGGGTGTTGATTCCTGCTTATTCAAGACCTCGATCACTTCTCATGGGCTAGGAGGGAGTTGGAAGTTGCTCTCTGACCATGTGATCTAGAGCATTTAAGATTGTTGCTGACCTGGACTGCTTCTTTAAAAGTCTTTTGGAGTAGATGATATTGTTAGAAGATCTGTTTGGGTTTTTGACTTGTTTTGGAACCAGATATAAAATTGTTTACTGTTGAGAAAGAATTACTGAAGACAGTGAGTCAAATTCTACCAGATATACTTACAACCTCTCTATGCAGAAAGCTGAAGGCCAAGAGACAATGTCAGGTCTGAATAAAGGTGAAAAGCAGTACATCAGTTTCTAGGCTTTGTGTGACTTTTATTCACTTTTTCCCCCTCTGACGGTCTGTTTGAACCTAGCAAAGCTGCTAGAAAATGCAACATTTGAATATAAATAAGAGCAAAGCATTTTTTCTGAAAGGAGTCATAAATTCTGGATTTTTTTTCAGTCCACTGTTTTTATTACTCTTTCAAGCACATTGCAAACCCAGTCTTTTTCTTTTCCTCTTTAAAAAATGATCCTGAGCAGAAAATTGGGGGGGGGAACTGAATATGTATTTTAAATAAAATTTTCGGTTCATCTAGTTGAAAAGGATTAGTGTATTTGTTTTTAAAATTAGAAATAGCAGTTACGTAAGTCACTTGTAGTTATGTAACCTTTATAATTGGCAAATTCAACATGGTGATATTGTAAATTTTCAGAGTACATTTTACAGGTGTACAGTCTGCTTTGGAACTCTAGAAACCTTGACTATAAGCTAGCGAGTACAGAAAAGACTTTCCCAATGCCATCAGAAAAGAGTTTGCCATATTTTAAAAATATTTTATACCTTTGAAACTTAAAAAAAACCAACAAGCCTAACTGATTGAAATGAACCTATGTGAAGACAGCATCTAGGTACAGACTAAGTTAAAATTGCGATTTCAACACTGCAAGATTTTAGAAGTGGCTCACTGTATTAGCATTGCCGTTCAGAGATAAGTTCAGACTTTGGGTTTAATGAAACTTAATAAAGTTTAACTGAGTGGTTACATATTTTCTTATCACCTGGATTGCTCATAGGTATTCCTAGTAATGAATCTCCTTTGCCTAAGGTCATTAATGTATACAGCTAGAAGGTGTTTTATGCAGATTTTCAGAGGCAATTCTAGTAAGATTTTTTTATATTGTTTTTAAAACACACTGAAATTTATTTAGATTTTATTTCTACTTTAGTTTTTTCTTCAATTTATTAATGGTTGTTGGCAGATTTTACAGAATTCTGGAGTTTCAATACTCTGCAAAGTTTCATCTCCCCCACATAAAAGACTGTGTAAGTTGCCAGAATACTTCACACTGTTTGATAAACATTTGTACAAAAGTCATGTCTGCTATCTCTCTGTTGTTTTAAATTATATCCTAGAATCTTCCATTTTTAAAAGTTTAATTAAGTATTAGCATGATTTTGACAGAGACTGCAAAATACAGTAGTAGCCTTAGATTTTGTCAAGATAAAAGGTGCAAAGATGTGACTTGATCGTGAGCTGGAAGTGATCATTTTATGCTCACCCTCATGTTTGTTTCTCTTTCCTCTTGACCTGCATATTTACATTGTATTCAAATCCCATCATTTGTTCTTGAATTATGATTCAAAGGTTTATCTTCTTTAAGTTTGTAGAGTAATCCTTTTTTTTTCCAAAGAAAACTTTTTTTTATTTATTACAGTCTTTTTTTTGAATTCTACGTTGCTGCACATATTCAATTCAGAACCTTAATCACTTCTGTTGTCTAAATTATGTTTTTCCATGGGTCTCTTCATTTATATTTTTTTTCCCTGGTCCTTCAACCTTTACTGCAGGATGGCATAGTTTGTTCTTGTTAATTCTTTACTTGCTTGGATTTTTCATATGTTGAAAAGTATAGTTTGCTTAGCAGCACATCATATTCCTCCTTTTGTACTAGGATATCATCTCCAAATGTTTCCACTGCCAAAAGATGTCAAGTACTAATATTCAAAGATTTCTTTTCAGTATCCATGCCTCAAGACTACAATCAGCTCAAAAACACTTTACAGATAAGCTACCTTTCCACTGTTGAAATATCTTCAAAGATTCCGTCTCTCAACTTCAGTTTATATCTTGGATCTTTTCAGATGACATAAACACAATGCCCTTTGCTCAGCACTTGCTAAATCAAACACAAGTTTTTCAATTCACAGAGAAGTCCCTTTTCATTTAGGATCAAAACCTGGCACATTTCTTCTTTCCAGTGTTTGATGTGCTAATTGAAACTGAACGATGCAAAAACCGATGCAGTAAATCTAGTGAGTGTATGCCTAAGATAATTACAGCAAATATCAGCTTCATCTGTTAAAATAATGTTAGAAGCTGTTATTCACAGTATCTGAACTTTGACGCTGCTGTTCTGACTCTCTAGTTCTGTAGGTTAGTATTCTGCATTACCACACACAGAGCTTGTTTTTGATCCTTAGAGTTGAAGGATTGCAAAGGCAATCCTTCTTTCACCTCCAGTAAGTGAGGGAAGCATATCATGTCACTAGAACCTATGCAACTGGATCACAGGGCTCTTCAAGTACCTAGTCTTCTTCATAGAAAAGTTGAACATGGATCATTTAACAGATTGATGGGGCAGACGTAGTCTGCTAAAGGAAATCCCCTTGTGGGGAAAAATCACAGAGATGTTTACATTCCTATCCCCTTGAAATAATTTTGGGGGAGGGAGGGAGAGTTTCATAAGTATAAATCAGTTCTTACCTATTAGGTTGGCACACTTGTTTGATGGGACACTGAGGCAGATGAAGGTGTAGATGAAAGCAGGAAAGCAATTATGTTCCCCACCTCATCTTTTTGCCACTGTGTTGTTTCAGGTTGAGTCATTTCTTTCAGTGTTGTATTATCCTTCAGCAGTTTTCTGTGACTTCTTCAGTTATCTTGAATTCCTTGGAGTCCCTTCTTGCTCCGTACAAATTTCTTACTTGGCCCTTTGATGCTTGTTCCAGCTGATCATCTTCACTTGTTCTTTTGGAAAGTAGCAACCATACAGTCTCGGCAAAGAATTGTGCTCTTCAAGAATACCACATTGCACCCTATTCTCCTTTTTATTGTGCTGCACTCTTGTAACAAAATATGCAGGCTACAGTACTTTAGTGGTGAATTTTAGAGAACTGAACTCCATTTGGAGGTTTTTTTAAATAATGTATTTGCAGGTTGTTTTGTTTTTTCAGATAGAGTAGTATGTCAAAAATATTCAAATGTGTCGGAAAACATTTTACTTCTGAGCTGCGAACAAATGGACAAGAAGGAATAGCTACTTGCTTTAGTATGTAGTTCTTCCCATTACAGTTCTGCTCTGTTTTTCACCTTGAAATGAAGAAGACTTACGGGTGACAGTAAAACCACACTTGACTGCGCACAGTCATGATAAATAGCCACAATTATTTGGACATTCTTTTTTGATCTTGTGATTTTGTATAATGAATATGGTATAGATCAAGACCATGCAGATAGTCATATGGTTTGGGTTGGAAGGGGCCTTAAAGATCATCAAGTTCCAACCCCCCTGCCATGGACAGGGACACCATGCACTAAATCAGGTTATTCAAAGCCCCATCCAGCCTAGCCTTGAATTATATATTTATATTTTTCTCTATTGCCACTATATTTGCCATAAAAATTCTGCAGAAAATAAAGCATGAAGGTTTTGTTGTATTACATTTGTTTTTCAGAAAAAAAAAAAAAAAGAAAGAAAAAAAAGAAAGAAAAAAAAGATTGAATAGAAATCAGTATAGAATCTGTTCCCAAAGGAGTTTGATACTTAAAAATTTGCTCAGTTCTAACCATATTGGCCTTGAGTGGCCCAGTCTGTGCATTAACAGGTTTGTGAAGCTAAGATTGTCACTATTCAGAGATTAGAAAAAATGAAAGAAACCAAGAAACCAACTAACTCTGTGTTAACATATGCTGCTACAAAGAGCGTAAATCTTGGGAAAGAAGAACATCCTGTTTGCAAGAAGGCCTCTAATGTCAGATGAGACAATGAATAAGATGAGACCTGCTGTTTAGCTGATGTCACAATCGCCTCTTGCACTAAGAATGCTCCTGCAGTAAGAGGACATAAGCATAAGAGGAAGTGGGTGATGCTTTTACATAGAAGTTCTGTATTTCAATAATAAATAAGTAACAGTGAGATTGTACTGCTGATCCTTTCATCAGGATGCTGACAGTAATGCAGAAATATAAAGCAAGATTAAGTGAATTGTGAAGGACAGACTGTAATCATGGAGGTTTTCAGCTATCCACATGGAGCCTGCATCACTATCTTGCCAAGGCAAGATGTGATGATACACATTTTGTATAGAATAAGTAACTTTTCTAGAACAATCAGTCTAAGAAACCAAAAAGGAAAAATACTCTTCTAGTTTTTATGGAATTTGGTTCAGAAAGCATTAGAAACAAAGCCTCTCTGTAAAAGTTACCTCAGTGCAATGAGAAGCACACAACTGTGTAGTTTGGAAGGAACCTGCTGCTCAGAGCAGTAACAGTTGTGACAAAAGATCAAGGAGATGGAGACCAAGGTTGCAGATGTCAGAACCTTTCTGGGTAATTCTTCTAGGGTCTGGCCAGTCTAATGAGCAATTTCTTTTTATATCTAGTTGGAATTTGATATATTCTAACTTGTGTCCCTTGACTTTCATACTGTCTACTGTATGCTCCTTTAGGAAAAGTCACTCCATCTTTTTGACATCCCTACATTAAATAGAAGTAAAATCTTCCATTCTCCTAGGGCTGAATAATCCTGTGTCTTTCACCCTGTCATCATAAATCATGTACCCAGCCTCTGGTCATTATGGTAGCCCTTGCTAGATTAAATCTAGTAGGTCAGTGCTGTTTCTAGAGAAGTCCCAATCTAGATGCAGCACACATGCAGTCTCAGAAGTGCTGAATAGCGTGAATTTTGTAGACAACTGACTATACTCTTGCCTCTACAGCTAGTATGTTGTTAACCTTTGCCACAAAGGCATGTCACTACCTAATGTTCCACTTGTTGCTTGGGACTCTACTTCTTCGACAGAGCTGCTCTCTAGCCAGTTGGTCTTCTAGAATGTTCTGTTGTTACTTTTCCTTGGTAAATCCATGCTAGCTGTTTCTGATCACCTTCTTGTCCAATGTTGGTTCAACATGATTTCCAAGATGATTTGCTCTGTAAGTTTTCTAGGAAAAGAGAATAGGTCTGTATTTGCCCATATGTCTTCCTTTAGGAAGATGGGTTCATGTGATGTTTGCCTCTTCTATTTTTTTTTTTTCCCGCCTAAATTGTATTTAAATATTAGCAGAACAGAGTGGGCCAAGTTAATTGGCCTCAGTATATTCACTTTCCAGAAAGGGACCTCCATGAAAATAAAACAACTACTCAGAAAAAGTCCAACCACCCCTAGACACTAGAACAAGTATTACAGAGAGCTGTGAACAGTTGGAGGCTGTTGTGAAAGGTAGTGTAGGTAGAAGTCAGTTGAAGTAGGTGCCACAATTTAAAAAAATTAAATTGAAAAGAAACCCAAGCCAACCCTTACCACAAAAAAATCTTAAGATGTTCTGTATAAAGACTTGGTATGGAAATTTTTGTGGCACTCAAAGAGAAAGGTCAGCATTTAAAACTCAAGCTTCAATTGGTGAGAACAGGTAGGCCAATAAACAGTGGCAGGAAAAATGCAAGTGCATAGCTGAGAAAGCTAAAAAAGCTCTTGAAGAGTGGTTTTCAAAGATGCTTAAGCTGTGATAGTAAAATTTTGCTTAAATAAAGCGAAAAAGAAGCCAATTAGGAAATTTGTAGGTTTGCTTAATGGTAACAGTGTAAAAGGATGCATGGTGTTTACAAGGCCATAAAAGAACAGCTCAGTGAATCTTCACATCAGTCTTCCCTACTGAAGATGCTAAGAGATGCCAACAACTCATGTACTCTTTGTGGCAGATATATCAAAGGTGTTAGATCTGTTTGAAGTAACTGTAAAACAATTATGAGGTCAAATAGATAAAATTTTTGTTAATATCCTGTTGTTTATATCTTCACAACCTGAGGTGTGGGAAGAAACTGAAGTATGAAATCACTAAACTGTAACCTTATTGTAAACAGCCGCTATGTAAGTTGACAGGCAGGTTGCCACTGTGATTCCTGTCTGCAAGATGGTCTCTGGAGGGAGCTGCAGACCAGTGAGCCTGACTGCTTCCACACTTAGGAAGATGGCAGTCTGTCTTTGGGAAAAAGAGGGGCGGGGGGACGACAAAAAAACTAGAAAATGGTGAGGGAGAGAGATCACTGAGCACGGATCAACACCGTTTTGTTGGGGAAGCGCTGGTGTCGCTCCTGTGAAGGGAAATCCTGCTTCATTAACCTGCTGGGATTGCAAAAGGGTGACAGTAACCATGTGGATAAATCTGACCTGTGTTTTCCAATTGCCTTTGACAAGACTCCACATGAAAGGTTATAAAGAACTTCCATTCCTACAGGATTGGAGGAAAGGTCCTTTTAGCAACAGGGAGCCAGTTAAAGCAGAGGATACAAAAGGTAGTACTTACGTGCTGCTTTCAGGATAGAAAATTGGAATCAGACTACAGAAACTTGTGCTCTCTCCTGAGTGTCATCTGCTTTTGTCTCTACTGGAGACAGATCACTGGTGATGAATGGACCCAGGACTGGTCTAACCCAGTTGGGCATTTCTAGCATTCATGCAAGCCAGTCATTGACTGGTATGGGTCGGATCGAGTACTGTACATTGTAATTTCTTGTCTAGGTTTGCCTGAAATATTTCCAGCTTAGTTATATCATAACTTCATTTAGAGACTATTTCACAGAGAAATGAATTTATTCAGAAGTGTTTCAGATATTCGGACTATAAACCTACCCTTTTATTTATTTAATATCAGTCATTTACTTCTGCGTGTCTTTCATGACCCTAAAAAAAACCTTTTTGTAAAAGTTAACTCTTTTTAAAAATCTTGTACAATTATCACTGTATGCTTGTCACTTGGTGTATAGGGGGGCAGTGTGAATGTATATATATATGTGTGTGTTTAAATGTCTGTTCATTCAAATAATGTTTTTCAAGTTTATCCTGGTTTGAGGACAAATTCCTGAATCTCTTTGATCTCTTCCTCTCCTCTATTTTTCTTAAAGGGAGGAGGAGGTGACATCATGTGTCTTTTCTGATTGGTCCAGAACCACGACAAAGTTGAAAAATGACATGTTCAGAAGATAGAAGTTCAAGCAGGAAGGATTCTAAAATATCCTTAATTCACTCCCTCGTGTTCATGTAATGTTGAGTACAGTCTTTAGCTGCTTAATAATGTTTTTTCAAGGAAGTGTTTTGCCATTCAGTGCAAAAAGTGAACATGCAATGGGGAGTTAGGACAGTGTGGAGGTAAAGGCTGTAGTCTGTCTTACAGAATCATAGAATCATAGAATGGTTAGAGTTGGTAGGGACCTTAAAGATCATTGAATTCCAACCCCCCTGCCATGGGCAGGGACACCTCTCCCTAGAGCAGGTTGCTCAAAGCCCCATCCAGCCTGGCCTTGAACACTTCCAGGGATTGGACATCCACAACTTCTCTGGGCAACCTGTTCCAGTGCCTCACCACCCTCACAGGAAAGAACTTCTTCCTAAGATCTAATCTAAATCTTCCCTCTTCCAATTTAAAAC
>VXBW01001764.1:35448-48279 GCA_013400375.1 Thinocorus orbignyianus
AGGAGTATAATGGGTAGAGCATATGTCTTGCTGAGCAGACTGATATGATGAATCTTTCTGCTATGATAGGCAGTTATAGACAACGCTGTTTCATTGCCTCCCTAACCAATTCCTGTGAACAATTACATAACAATTAGAAGGGAGGAGGGGAGAGGGGGGTTGAATAGGCCACTTGTTTTCTGCTCAATAGGAAGGGTTATGCATCAATGACCTTTGGCTTTTCTTTAAATTACATTGCTTGTGACTTCTCTGATAATACTGAACATGTATAGTCTTTTCTATCTATTTTGAAATAGTATTCTTTATTCTTTGCATATAACATGTTTATTTATAGATAGAGGTTTAAATTGTATTTTAATACATCCACATAAACATAACACCTTGTGTGCTTTGATCAGTTTCTTTGACTATGGGAAATAATTTTCCTTTTCAGTGGAGTACAGTAAATGCTGATATAAAAGCTACAGCAGACATTCAAATGAGTGCATATTTAGAAGAAGATGAAAAGCATGTTCGTATTATCTTTGTGTGTTACTTAAAGAATGTTGTAAATGTATGCAGTACCACTGTGCTGGGGGACTGTAGTCTGAAATAACATGGGAACTAACATATTAATATCAAGGTAAAGGTACATATTCCCCAGATGCATAGTTTTACCTTTTTCAGCTTTTATTATCTTTAGAATAGTGTTCCATTTATTTCATGAATACAGAAGTATTAATTGGCCATGACATGTTCCAAAGACAAAAGAAAGATCTAATTCACTCTAACAAACTTGTTAGTCACTGTTTATATCAAGAGGATTGTGAATCTACAGAGAGTAACACTGTTTTCTTCTACACTTGCTTTGTTTATAAATCAAAAGTTTTTAAGTGACCTGCAGTGTCTGCTTGTAGATTGAAATGTTACTTCTGAAGCAGATCTCCATGACGTAGCACAGATATTTATCCCTTAAGATTAGTTCTTTAAGTTAATTTGGGGGGAAGAAGTGCAAGAAAAGAAATGTGAATATTGTGGTATTTTTGCAGCCTTCTGATTTTTTGTTCTTTAACATAATATTTCATATTCTGAGAAAAAGCCCTTCTGAGATGTATAAGTGCTCATTTCTGTGAGCAGTGGACAATTTGTTAATGCTAAGCTCGTGGTTCAAATCTAAACAGAATGTATTTTATTTCTGACTTTCTGTACATATTAACACTTCTAAACTTTTTCTTGGCATTTTTCTCTGTGAACAGATTTAACTTGTCTTATTTTTGTGGAATTTTTAGTAACTGAAGTCCATAGCTGTCTCTGAGAGTGATGCTCAGAGTTATATTCACTCTCATTAGGTGGATCAATTTCTAATTGTTATGAATTCACAGTATTACAATGGAATGATTTGTGTGATTTATCTCACGAAGCCTATGATCTTTCATTTAACAGAAAAAGGGGTTTAAAGTTTTCATCCATCCTAATTCTGTTACTGTTTGCTTTGTTCACCAATCACTCTGATCCTCCTAGCAGGGGACAAGACCTGGAGAACAAAACTGGTGGTGACTGTGTAGATAAAAAGGCGATGATTTCTGCTTTTAAGGCATAGAAGGAATAGTCTATGAAAGAATAAAAATCAGAATGAAAGTACAGCGTCTTTAACCTGTGGATCTATTGTACCTTTGAAAAGCTTGTACTCTGAAAATAACATACTGTGATGCTACAAAGATTCATAATTATGTAACAGAACAGTTTGAAAAGAGGTCACTCTTTAGAAACTGACCAAAAGGCTTGTCAAGAAAATAGACCACATTATTAATAATTGTAGAAGTAAAGAATACCTTTCCTTAAAATGTCTATGTATTGTTTTAGGGAAATATTAGATGTCAAAGTGCATTTTATTTATTCTCTGATATAGATGTATTATTTATTTTCTGATAGAACCACTTTTTAAAATTAGTGAAGATGATGGTGTCAAGAACAGTACTCAAAAGAAGAGTACAAAAGAAGTTTCACATCAGACATTAAAGAAGGTAAGATACCAACCCCAGTAAACAGACCTAAGTTTTAATATAAGAATCCTATAAGTATGTCAATGCTCATTGATTTAGGCCATGATTTTCCTCTTCTAATTCAAAAACATGGATTTCCAAAATTTTGTCAGAAATTAATTCTAGTGAACACTTAATGTCAGAGAAATGGAAGGAATGTTTAGAGGTATAATGTTTAAACTAACGAATTGTCTCAATTGAAACTAATAATACGTTTAGCATTTCATCAGTTTTGAGTTCAGAAACCATCATTTCTTTTGCTGAATATTTAACTTTAAATGGTATAAGGTGTTAATCTCCATAGAGCTCTTGCTACAGCATAAAATTGATGCATAATGATGATAAATCTAGCTTCTGTTATATTTACATTTTAGCACAATATTGTATATGCAAATATTTTTTACATATGTGAGTTTATCACTCTCTTCACAAGACAGTACTGTGTGCATTTAGTGTTCTTTGGCTTAAGAAATATGATGAGTATTTAATCTTTACTGCTCAGCATTCTGCATGTTTTACCTCATGCAGTAACAAGATGTTCTTAACTAGTTGCTATTTGTATTGATATTTGTAATATACACAAGTAGTTTAGTATGTTAACAGGTGCTCACTTAAGAGGGCTCACTTGTATTTTACCATATGTTTTGTTTGCGGCAAAGACAAGACATCCTTCAAACAGTATCATGCTTTTTGTTTGTCATTTTGCAAAACAATATTTGTTTAGTTACTTATAAATCTTTAAAAGCATTCTTAAATTGAATAAACACAAATCTATAACTTTGAATGTCAGTTCAAGTATGTCTATCTATTTTTTATTTGTGAATTAACTTGTAGGAAGTATGGTAATTTACAGCAGATGATGTGATTGCATATACTTGTAACACTTGCCATATGGTCAGGCAATGAAGGCTGTCATCTCGTTATTACT
The DNA here is from genome assembly GCA_013400375.1 of Thinocorus orbignyianus. Lineage (NCBI taxonomy): Eukaryota > Metazoa > Chordata > Aves > Ciconiiformes > Thinocoridae > Thinocorus > Thinocorus orbignyianus. The sequence continues at coordinate 38,398 of VXBW01001764.1, forward strand.
GAATGACAAACATCATGTTAAAATAATAACACACAGAATAGGAAGTGCTCACATTCATTTATCTTAAGGTAGAGTGAATAATTGAAATAATATGAATGCTACCATCTGAAATGTCACACAGTTTATGCTTGCTTATCATCTACATTTCAGAACTATAATTTTGTTTGCCAGGTACTACATAATTTTTGTCTCTATGGATATACAGAGTTCTGATGGTACCTTAGGGATCGGTATAGAAGCTATTCGTTGTTTGTTTCCTTCCAGCTGTCATACGTGACTTTAAGTGCCAGTGAGTGCCAAAGGTTGCTTTAAAGAACTGAGAAAATAGTAGCAGAATCTCAGTTTAGGAAGGTGGTTAAAGAAAGGTACTGATCTAACTTGTAATTGGAGAAGAAAGTACAAACTATAGTTTTAATCATAAACCTCATTTTCACTGAAAGATTTGGAAAAATTCTCTTTTGTTTCTAATTTCATCCAATAACTATAGAGCTGTAAGGCAATCTCTCTTAATTGTGGGAGTGCTATGAATTTCCATAAAGGACCACAGTAACACATAGGCATGAATATTAAAAGTTTGCTGTCAAACTCTCAAATTCAATGCAAAATTCACAAATGTGTAGGAAGTTTGAGCAACTCTTGCCTGAGCTTACTTTGTGCATTAAGACCTCTCATTTATCTGAATCAAATCTGTATTACTCACTTTATGAATCATTCCATTCATAAAAAGTAATTCAAATGCCTTGGCATCATGTCTATGCAAAACCATGTAGGATTTATTGAGCAATACTATGGGTTCGATATTTTGAATGTCAAAGCAAGTTTTGACATTTTGCATTGCTATAAAGTGATGGAATTGGCCAGTATTTTACAAAGTGAGTAGCTGAAGCTGGCCATGTGCACTCTAGTCCTTGAAATATAGTTATTTCTACCCATGTCCAGAAAAATACAGAGTACCTGGCACTTCCCCTAGTGAAAGAGTGGGGATGGAGCTTGTACAAATCCAAACCAAAACAGGAATAACTAAGTGGTTCTGAGCACAAAACTCACCCTGACCCGCTTTGCAACCTTCTGGGGCAACCTCACAGACTGGGTGTTTGGTTTAGTATCTGCTAAAATTAAAATTGCCCTTAATTTCTGGAAATTGTGGAGTTTGGTGTAACTTTAAGCAAATATTCCAGACAAATGTTGAGGATCAGTTTATTGCTAATGGCCTTGAATATGTGTAGACCTCAATAAACTTTACAAACAAAGCTTGCGCATCCTATATTGGTAGAAAGTGTTACTTCAAAATATATATGAGAAGTTTGGAAAGTGGCTTCGTTGGAATAGGATGGATTTTCCCTTTCTGTGAATAATAAATGCCTTTCTGCCTTTGTCTTGTTTAGGTGCTAAGCTTTTGATATCTTGTGCTATGATTTGTTTGGGGTTTTTTGGAAGATCAAATTAATATTTAACTTGTGTATTTACAGCACTAGAAAGAACTTGTTGATTTAGACAACTAGTGCAACATTGTCTATATTTCAAAATAATTTTTCTTCTGAAAATATTTTTAAAAATTCAGTTAGTATGTATTACCAAATCAGTAATGAGCTCAAGACATATCAGGAAAGTTCATAGGCTTCTGTGTCACTTTGCCTGGAATGTTAACTTCTATTACCATCTGCCCTTTGTTTAACAGCTGTATTATTGCAGCTAAAATGTTTTCATCTGTACTACATTAGAATTATTCTTAAATTAAGGACTATAGATTGCTTTTGTCCTTGCACTTAATGTAATATTATTGTCATATAATAAATACATTTGAAAACATTGGTTTTTTTTCTACTGGATAGGCCCAATTATTATAAATGCTAAAATTGCTTTTGTTAGGTGCAGCTACTAGAAAGAAGATTCAAAGCTGTTGAAGGGGAATTAAAGAAACAGAAAGAAGTAAACACAGAGTTATTAAAAGAGAAAAAATATTTGAAAGCATCTTTGAAAGTGCAAAAGGAAGATGCAGACACAAGAGAAAGAGAGCTGGAAATGCTACTTAAGAGGATTTGTGAAACAAAAAAAGACAAAGCAGAACTTCAGTTAGTGCTTGATATACAGGAAAAAGAAGCTGCCTCTTTGAAGAAGCAAGTGGCAGAAGCTAACAGGTTGAGAAATGAAAATGAAGATTTGCTGAGTCAAGTGCAGGAGCTGAAGTGTTTGCTGGAAGGAGCCAAAGCAGTGGCAACCTCTGGGCAATGTAATTGCAAGATAACAGGCACCAAGGTTAAATTAAAAACAGCCAAGAAAAAGAGCTCTTTGGGACATCATGGAGCTTTTCTCAAACAGTCCATCAAGGTTATGAGTAATGTATTTGAGAACTTCAGTAAGGACGGCTGGGAGGATGTGAGTGAAAGCAGGTACGGTTCTCATTAACTTAGCCCTGTAGAGGGGACACTGTGCATATGTAAAGCACTAGCAAATGGAGATTGAATTTCAACTACTGTTGATTTGGTATTCAAAAAAAATACTGTCAGATCCTTTGAAATATCTTGGGAGGTCTTGTTCTGAGCTTATTGACTGAAATTTGCATGCAAAATTAGCCACAACTGTATGAGTATTTGAATAGGTGCCAGGAAACCCAAAAGAAGGCAATGCTTGATTTCTTCCAGTGATGCTATTTTCATGCTGTCATGAGGCTTGAAATTGACAGTTTGGCAGGTTGATTTAATTTGCTGGCCCTTTGCATATTCACCACTGACAGCTAAGGATTCCCAGGCAAGCCTACTAAGTCGGTTTAGTTATCTTGTGACATGCCGACCCGGGAGGAGAAACATTTTTTCCCCTTAATTTAGTTAGATAAATTTTGAATGACCCATTTCAGCTTGCTAGCAGATGTCTACAAGCTGTTTAACATCCTTTAAATTAAGAACCATCCACACTAATTATTTCGTGTATGTTTTATGCACAGTCATTGTACTAACTTTAATTGAATGATGGTTAAAAGTCAGTTCTTTAAAGGTAATTGTTACTGCATAAAGTCCCAGCCATGAGTCACAAGGTCCTCAGAAAATCATGGTGGCAAGCTTCAGAAACGTTTTGAATTTTTGCTTCTGCTTCTATTTGTCCGCACATACTTGAGGAAGCAGCAGTACACCACTGGGTAAATGGGTATCATACCTTATCTTTGAATACTTTGTCCTAAGAGACAGGCAGATCTCTTAATAATTTTGGTGTTTACCAAAAAATATTGAGAAGGTGGCAGAAGAGTAAAGAAAATGGAATCGTCTTCTTAGGCTTCACGTTGGCTTTTAAATGTCATATAGAGCAAATGAACTGTGGCAAATGATGCCCCTGTGCTGCCTCTCCCCATGCAAAACAGGGGGCTCCTGAGCACAGTGTCGTGAGACAGAAAACAAATTAAGATCTGTGCAATTTGTCACTTGCTGTTATTAATGTAATGCCTGTTTGTTTTTCTGTTTAATTTAATATTGCAGATCTGATTTTCAGAAAACGTGTGTTTTTCTGTTGCAATTAGTGAGCTTTTTATTTAATTTACTATGTTTTGCTTTTTAAGAACAAAATTAGCAAACAAATTGTCATTGCAATTTGAGTTTGAAATGAAGTGGAAAGTGATTGGCTTCAGTTGTCATGGCTAGCTGCAAGTAAAATCATCAAAACTGTTAGGGTTAGGGAATTCTTGTAGGATAGTGATTCAGTGGAGGGAAATGTGTACATAGTTAGGCCTACAGTGCTCCTGCAGCACCTTCTAACTATTACATTAATTTCTGCTCTTATCAGTCAATAAGACATACCAATTTGTCAGAACAGGTTTCTATGATGATGCAACTTAATTTAAACTCAGTTGTCCCTTTTTAAATGTCGTGGTTTAAAAAGTAACAAACCAAAATTGCCAAGGATTCTTTTAAAAATCTGTTTGCACAAATGATGATGTATAACCACTGATGGTAAAGAAAATGGTATATCTAAGGCTTAATATTTTAAGATAGACCTCACTGAATATCAGAAAACAAATTATAATCTGGGGCAAGGCAGTGAAAAACTGGAAATTAAGAGCACGTTATATGCAAGTTTAAGGAAAATTTTGAAGTAGAATGAAAGTTGCAAGTCCGGTTTCTCTGCATGGCAAGCAATTTAAGTAGGACTACCAAGCTTACAGAATTTAATAGCACTCCACTGAAGTGTGATTTCTGAGTTTGTCTCAGTCAGCACTACAAATAATGTTCAATTGAAACAAAATGTTATTGAGTAAAGTACTGTACATCTGTTTCTTTTGTTATCAAATGTGAAAATGTATGTAGAAACATAGTATATCTTGTGAGCCATTCACAGACTAGAAGTACTGTCAAATAGTTTTTCATCTATCACTTTTGTAGACTCTAACAAAAGCTGTCCTTGAAGAAACAGTTAAAGTCTCAGACCTCATGCCTTGTAGAGTGAAATTCCATTTGACAGAGTAGAACTTGCTAAGACAATTTGTTCTTTTTCATATTTTAAACATCTGTTGAGTAAGTCATCTTAGTACTGTTGGGAATTTACAGTAGTTTCTCAGCTTTCTTGCATGTGTTACTTTCTATGCTTTCAAGTATTGACTATTTGTTGTTGTTTGTTTTCCTGAATGTGCTGTTTTAGTGACTCTGATATATCAACTCCTGAAAGTTTGGAAGCAGTGATTATGAAGACAGTGCAAAACATTGATCTGCTGCCAGACAGAAGTAAACAACAGGAAAAAAAGCAAATACAAGATTGTCAAAAGCCTTGCAATATTGTTCATTTAGAAGGGAAAAACCAGCAGTATAATAAAAAGGTACATAATAGAACTTATTTGGTTCTCCTGTGTAGAGTGTTGAAGTTTAATAGTATTATCAGTGCTCTTCCCTTCTTAATTAATTTGACTCTTGCTGTAACCTGAAAAGAAAATCTGCTTCAGGATATTCAATGGGTAGTTTCATTGTCATTTAGAATATTTTCTAAGCGATTAGTCTGCAGAAGTATTTGGAGGGAGTGTTAGGAATGCAAAAGCTGATTTAAAATGTAAAGCTGCTGTAAGCTAGTCCCACAGTCTCACAGTCTTGGACAAAGAATTCTCTCTCAACCAGAAAAGCCATACAGAACAGGGTGACATAACTCACAACAAGGAAACGGCAACATCCTCTCCTGCCCTTCTGCGGGATAATGTGCTGACTGATCAATCATGAGCATCTCTCCTTTCATTTGGAGAAAGAGTTGTCTCCATCTTGGAAAGAAGTTTTTGGCTCTATCCAGGAGATTCTATCTAGAGAAAAGTGTGCTTTTAGCTTCTTCTTAGCCCATGTACATTCACAGTCTGGAATTTGAGCCCCTTTTCTCATTCCTTACATCTATATGCTGTTTTCTCATAAAAGAAGGCCAGCTGGTCGTTTCCCAGGTCTTCAGAGTCTCTGTGCAATCTGTAACAGATGACTCATTCTTTGACTGTTGAACAGTGTCTAATGCTTTTTCCTCGTGTGTTTGCCCAAATAAATCACTTTGAGGAATTTAAAATGCAAGCAGATATTTTTGTTTCCTAGTTCAAGAAACAGAATACTAGAGCACTGAGTAACTTGTTGCTGTTATAAAACTAGTTTGAAATTGTTATGTATAGTGATTTAATAAAGAGTTTGAAAACAGAGTATATTTTCTTAATCTCCAATATTTTAAAGAAAATACAAACTCTCTGGTTTTGTTATATATTCTCAATTGTGTGTTTCAATCAAAAGGGCTGCTCTTCCGGCAGAAAAGCTGCAGAATTCATCTGCAACCATCTGCTGGTATATAATACATAATATGAGGATGTGCAGATGATATATGTGAAAATCTGACAGAGTGTGCTACTACTGTTATCTCCTACTGCTCCTAAGTGAGGATATACAAGGTGGAGAATCCGGGAGGCTCTGGTTTCTCTTCTTGGTGGTATAGACACAGATAGCACCATGTCTTTTTTGCCTATGTGGCATTTACTTTCTGTTGCTGCCTGAAAAGACAAACATAGATACAGACTGGTGGACTTGGAACATACACAAGAGCCCTAAGCGGGGTAAATATGCAACAGAAGTCTCCTGTTGCAGGAAAAGCACTTGAAAACATGGTTTGTGAGTACACAAGATAGCATTGCACAAACATTTAGTATTGGCAGTTGGGAACACCAGTTTTAATAGAAATCTTAAATCAATCCGGAAGTTTTAAGGACACTCCAGCTGGGTTGTGCTATTCTCATATAAAGAGAAACTAGAGAAATCTCCTAAGTCCTGGACTATGCCTAGGATTGGTGATGAGATCATTAAGGAGGCAAGAACTTTCTCAGTTTTGTCCTGTGTAATATGAATATACATTGCCCTGTGCAGTATCGGGAGAGTTATGGACACTCTCTTACAACCCATACGTTTATCAGAGCTGTGAGCTAGAGTGGAGATCTCCATCTTTTTGCTGCAGGTGTGGATCATTTGCTTATCAATTGCTCAGTTCTCTGTAACGTATGATCATTGTTTCAGACTAGCATCAGTCATGCAATTACATGTTTTCAGTGGTTGTAGCATTCTTTGTTCACACTGATAGCGAGCTAGTGCTGTCCATTATGGTCTTCAAGACATGAGATAAAATAATTAAGAGACTGCTTGAAGGAGACAGACATACAAGAGCTTGACCTCCCTTGTTTCCTTTTGCCTTGGGTTTAAAGTTGGCACTTAGGTATTTTTTTTTCTTTTTTTTCCTAGCATATCCTGTTTCCCTGGCCTTCAAATTGTGTGGTGGTTGTGTAAATCTAAAATTAACGGCTGAGCTATCCTACAATGTCAGTAATAGTGCAGTTAATAGGTAACCCATTGCTGTTTACTCTTTTAAGTTTGATGAACAGCTTTTTTCTTTATGAATATTTCCACAAATATCTTGCATGATATCACATAGAAATTGCAAACTGAAGACTTCAGAAATTGGATAAATGTTGCAGCATTTCAGAACAAAACTATTTCAAAGTACACCAAGCCAGGGAAATAGTACTATGATTTTAGAGTAAACCCTGCTGACCATTTTCATTATATATATTGAAAGCATCATTCTTCTTCAGCCTCTGCTTCTGTCATTGAACATTTGATAATTTCTGGAAATAACTGATTTTTGAAATCAGATATTTAAAAGGCAAACACCTGACCTTTGTTAAACCCTGTAAAAACAGGGATCGTATATGCATGTTCGCATATATATATTCATACATCTTTCAGTTACAGCTCAGTGTCTAATATGATCTTCCTTCACTTAAGTATCTTGAAAAATTAGATATTGCAGATTTTCAAGTAATGCACACCATCTTTTTTCCCTACAAGTACATTTATATCTTATCTAAAAAAGTAGCTTAGGCATTAGTAGACGCTTCATTGCAGCTTCAAGACGCTTCTCAGATGCTTTAGAAAGGGCTATGATTTACTTTTAACAGTTCAGTATTTCTTTTACAAGGCAGAAATTTGTACATGTCACTGACTGATGTTGTAAGATTGATTTTCAAACTAAAATTCATTAGAATTTTGTGTATTATTTGAAATAATTCTTCTTGTTTCAGTTCAAACTGGAAAAATTTAGAGTATTGTGATTGGTATGCCATAATGAAGAGTTGCTAGCTTTGTGCTTCTATTTTATATTTAGGGCCCTTCACAGAATAAAGACATAGAAAAGTTACATTCCAAGAGGAGGAGGGTCTGCTGTCTCATAACATCTTATCCATCAGTTCTAAGCAAAGGTGGGAATATTATATCTTTTTGGCAACTTCATAAGTAAGATTGAGAAAGCATTTCTGCCTGATAATGCAAAGCATATTCTATGTTACGCAATCCTATTTCTATGCTGTTGCAGGATCTGATTGTTTAAATTTGCATAAGTATATTTTCAAAGATCTAGCTCATGATTTTAAAGTAAAATTGTCTTATAAAAAGTGACTGTCAATCAGCATCTTTTCACACAGTTAAAATATACTCTATTTTTACGAAGTCCTATCTAGTGAATTAAATAAGGCTTTTATTCTTTTTTACCCTGTGTAGCCAACACAGCTAATGAAACAAAATTAACTGTATTTTAGCTTAAACCTTGAAAAAAATAATGGGTTAACAGACACACTGAAGCCTTTATTTCTGGTAATACCTATCAGGAACTTGAGCCACATTTAACTTGAAAGTTTTTGTTGAGTTTGTAGTGCTGGCATCTCAGAAAAGCAGCAACATAGAGCATTTACAGCTTAATTGAATTAGGTTAGTGGTTTGCTTACTGGGAAATATTTTAGAGGCTAGAATAGTATTTTGAAGGGCCAAAATAAAATTGTAATCATCTTAATTTGATAATCTGTCTGTTTCATAACATACCATTTTATGTTTAGTGAACAGAACAAAAAGGAGAAATATCATTGTCCAGAAACCGGGCTACTCTGTTACTTTTCTTCGGGAAAGAATCAAGTTGTTGCAGCAGCAGATAGCTGTTTTGCAGAATGAAAAAATGGCGGCAGTGTCTTCTGTGAAGGGGTTTAAAGAAACCAATGAGAAACTAACAACTCAGCTACATTTGGCTGATCAGAGACTTCAATCTAGTAAATTGACCATAGAGGTAAAGTACTTTCCATTATGGTGTCTTACAATAGTCAGCTTAATTTTCTTGTAATTCTGTGAAATTTTGATAACATTGATTATTGTCTCTTACTTTGATATGATCACAATTATGAAATTGTACGTATTAGCATGCTTTATATGAGATTCTGAATCAGTTGTTATGTACAAGTGATACTGAGACCTCATTCGCTGTTGTATCAACCCAATTCATTAGTCCTTCTGAAAAAGAAGTGGTCTTCATGCTGATATTTTATCTGCATTCAAATGTGTGAGAGAAGTTTCAGTTTTAGCCAGAGGTCCGAGAACTTTCTTGAGAATCTGGTCAGTCCACCTGAACTAGCACCCATTCCTTTGTGAAGAACAGGACGTTTAAGAGAAACTAACTGTCTTTGTAAACCCCAAGAGTGGAGTGCTTAAGGCAACTGGAGTTCTCTTCCAAAGCAGGCTACATATAGTTCCATATCTGTTTAATCCCATGTCTCTCTATGAATGTGGAAAGCTAGAGAATAAGATTTATGAAAAGAGGGACTAGCAAACTATTTGGTTAACAGCCCCAAAAATGTGAGCTTTCTTCTCCACTTCAGTCTTCATTCCTACTTAATCCTTTCCCATAATATTACTCCTTTCTGTTTTCCCCATTCTCGTTTATATATACGTATTTTGTGTTAATCTATATGCAGCTCCTCAGCTGGAATTCTTTTCTACTCATACTGTAGTGATTGGTCTGCCCTTTATAGAGCTGAATCAACAAACACTTTTGCAGTAATTGTCTCCTGTTGGTCACACTCACATCCTGCTTCCAGAATTATAGTACTACAACAGATGGACTTGCTGGAAGGAGGCAGACATTAAAAAAGAAATCAAATCCCCTCCCCCTCAAACTTCTCTGTATTTCTGTCTTTGCACAGAAGGCAGAAGCAGTTTCAAGAGCAGCACTTTTCTCTTTCTTAGGGCTGGGGAACTGCTAATTTCTAGAGGAGGGAAAACCTCATTTCTGTTACTCATTTTGCATAACTATATATATGTAATGAATTGTTCAAAAAGAGTTTCCACGGCCATTGGAACAAATGGAGATCTGGCTATCTCACAAACAATATCATAATATAAAGTTTCATGGACAGTATAAACTTCACAGAGAATTATCTATGTAATTTAGGTAAAATATTCAGCCTGCTCAGACATCTTCATGATTTGCCTTCCTAGATGACTACATCTTAGGTGTCCATAGGAGAGCCATGTGAGGAATAAAGTTTAAAAGACCATTATCAGGAAACTTTTTTTTAAAAAA
>VXBW01001764.1:59169-121997 GCA_013400375.1 Thinocorus orbignyianus
TTTTTTTTTTTTTTTTTCACTTTGCCCTTAGAGATGTGTGACAATACATTAGTCATTAAGATCTCAGTAAGCAATAGTGGTCAGAAAGGGTACATGACTGTCTCTAGACAGAAAACTACCAAAATACCGATATTTACATTTTTTTTTTTTTATTTTAAGTTATGATTGAAAAGGCAGTGTGCTTTTGTTAGTANTGAATATTAAAATCTTTAGAAAAGTCATTTAGTTTAAAAATCAGTTACTAGTTAAGGCAAGAAGAAAGAGTTTTTATTGTAGTTAAAGATTTGAATTTGGCTATCTTGTTTTTTTCCCCAAGTGTGACAAGGATTTTATTTTATTTCTGAAAGATTATTTCTGTAGTTAGAATTCCACAAGACCAAATCAAGATTTGAATGAAATATCACTTGTGAATGACCAATGAAATATACTCAGTCTCTACTTTTAAAAAGTTTTTCCATACATTTTTGTACATAAAAAAGCATACGTGATTTATATACTTTTACATGTTATCCCTCCCTTTACAAGATTGACATATGTGAGATGCAAATTCACAAGTTGTGGAAAAAGCCAAAATTGCAGCGGGTTGGTTTTGGATTTTTTTTGGCTTGTGGATTTGTCTTTTTATTTTGCAGAGGTCCACAGTGTGGACAAATGCAAACGTCTCTTTCTTGGGAGCATGAAGATGGCATTTCATAGCATGAAGGCCACCTGCTTGCCAAATGTACTGCTCTTCATAGTACAACTGCTGCCAGCTTGTCAGGTATTATTTCTTAAAGACAGTTTCACAAAGGACATTTATTTTGCTGCTTAGCAGTGTCAAGGCACTCTATGAAATACTGTACATTGTTTTAGGCACCACACATAAAATATACACATTGGAAGAAAGGAACAACAATTCTTGAACTTCTTAACAATGAGAAAAGATGGAAAGAATGTAATTAATGAAATCTATAAAATAATAGATCAATGGTAACAACTGAAGGATTGTAATAGCCACCTTCCAATGTGTAAAAAATTATTTAAATGGGATAGCGTTAAGTTTGTGCTTCCATGTCCTATAAGGAGAACAGATTTAATTTTTCAAGAAAGATTATTTAGATATAAGGCGAATTTTCTTTCTGAGGGCACCAAAGAACTGCAGAATCCTTTCTGTAGTTAAACCAATTTTTTTAGGAATAATCTGCTTATTTTTTTTTGCATATATGGTAAACTTCATGTATTCTTGACATCATTACCAGTCTTTCTCTTATAACAATTAATATTTTTGTACTCATTCTCGAATAGATGGACTTCTTTTTAGGTAACTAGCACAGGAAAAGTATCTTAATGTTGAAGAGTTCCAACAATGAAGCTAGCAGCTAGTCCTTGCAAACAAGGTCCTCCTTGAATTACAAATTCTCCTTTTTCTCCATGCAGCTTTTTTTGGTCTCTATGCATCTCTTTGGTTTCTAGTAATGTGTATCAATGACCAGAAAACAAGACAGTAACAAAAACTCCCACATTTTTTCTGTGAGGGAACAGTTTCAGAAAGAAACATAATTGGTCCTAGAGTTCTTTTGAACTTTTGATTTCAGAAGGAGAATCTTCTCCTTCACCATTTCAGCACTGTTAGGTTTTCTGCAAAGCCCACATTTCCTGTGTTATAGCCCGTTTTCATACACATTCCACGCTGAGCTATCTCTGTCTAGTTTATTGCTCAAAGTGAATTGGTATTTTTGTTAGAGCTTGCACGTTACTCCAGCTTTCTCATTGACAGAATCCTCTGTTTAAGCTTGTAAACTAATGCTGGTGCTCTGTTTTCCTGACTAGTCCCTTTCACTACAGGAAGAAACTTCAAAACACACAACTGTAGCTAAGAGTACAAACCATAAGAGTACAGCCATTCTCATTACTTTACCAAGGAGGATGCATGAGCATTCAGACTGCATTTGATTATTTCTGAGGGGCTTTCTAGCCATAAAGGACTATGAGCCAAGAACTAAGGCATCTTCAACAACAGTAGGGAAGGAAAGCATTACAATTAAGACTACTTGTGAGACAAAATGTGGTACCTGGGAACTACACCAGAGATTCCTTTTAAAAAAGGGTTATCTCTCTACAGCATTCCCTTCTTAGGATTGACCTCATTTTCTTTGCCTTAAACCCCAGTTGTTGCAGACGATGACTACTGGCTTATGGGATTCTTTGGCATCCCTTCACAAGTGAGACCTTGTAGCCCTATGGGAAAAGTTCTTGTGGTTTTGAGCCATGTTTGGTTTGCCTGAAATGCCTGGACCTCACGAACTCATTTATTGCTAGAGGAGCTAGAAGAATCTTTACACTTTCTTCCTAATGTTTTGCACCCTCTGATTTGTGCTCCTAAAGTTCCATTGGCAATTTAAGAGGGTGATCATGGACTGTTCCTATGGTTTATGTCAATCTTCAGGTTTATTTTTGCATTGCTGCAGGCTGTCTAATGTGGCAAAAGCTTCAGTTTACTTTCTCAGCAATGGAGATTGTATGACTTGTAGCTTGTCTTACAGACACTGGAAAAGGATTTACTCTTTGGTGGCTGAGTGGGTCTGCCAGTGCCATTTTCTCTTCAGTCATAGATTCAGAGGTGTTCCTGTGGTCTTTAGGGCATTATGTACTCTGAAGAGAAATATATGACTTCGTCTGTACTCTTATCTCATTGAACCAAGTAGAAGATAATGAGGGAAGTACTAAGAGATAGCAACCATGGGTCTGATTCAAGCTGAGACATTGAATTGCAGGGATTAGGCACAACTACAATGTTGTCCTCAAACTGTTCATGTATGTGAAAATAATTAATTGCCCAAATGAGCCATAATATTGATGATAATCACGATAAAGGGAAAGTATATTTCATTTTATACATTAAGCTGAAAACACATCTTTTTCTTGTGATGGTCTCTTCAGCTATTTAATATGTAATATAAGGAGTACTTTACCCTAAACTGTTCATTTATGCCTGTAATTTTAGCAAGGGTTCCAATGATAAAATAAATTGCAAATTAAAGATAAGACTGTTGGGGTTCATTTACAATAATCCGGGGATGAATTACTGCTTTAATTTATATGCAATGCATGATAGTGGTAATTTTTAAATGTAATTTGTGATTTTGAAAAATATCCCTGTCTTCGCGTCCTCCCCACAATGTCTGCTGTCAGATTCCTCATACCTGACAGAAGTGGCTAGCAATATGCGTTCATTTTCTTATACAGAAATGTAAACAATACATTAATATTTGTACAGTGTCACCCTTATTTGAGTAGAAAAATTCTAGATTTTTTACCTTCTTCATCCCTCTCCCCCCCCCAACTCTTTGCTGTGTATTTGTGAGAACAATTGCTCTTTGAGAACAATAAACTTTTCCAGTGATTAAATTTGTTAATACAGTTTACACTTAAAATGTTTTGCTTTCACACAGCTGTCTACGTCCAAAAAAAAAAAATAAAAAAAATTAAAAAAAATAAAAAAAAAATAAAAAAAGCTTCTGAGGACATTTTTTTCAGCTTTTACTGGTAGCTGAAGCAGTTGCAAATGAGATGTTTAAATAGTTATATGAAATTAAATATAGAGCTATCTTTGTAAGTTTTTGTCGTTGAACACTGCAAAATTCTTGTGATAATACCTCTGATGTACATACTCTTTTTAGTAATTTTTATGTCAAAATACTTATATCGCTTCCCCAAACCTTTGTATCTTTCAGAAGTGTTTTATGTAAGTTGATAGAAAAGGGTCTTAAAACTTGAGATTTAAGCAAATGTTAACAATACATAAAGAGGAGGCCAGAGTATGGGAGATGAAGCAGTTTTCCCTACAAGCACAGAATTCCCCCCCACTTATATTTGAGATGCAGAAGTGTTTCAATAGAAAATGGTTCACTCTAAACCAGATGGAAATGAGGAGGGGTTAAAATAATATTTCACCATTCTTTCAGCTATTTGTTTCTTTCTTGCTTAGATATTATTTAAAAAAAAAAATAATTTTTAAAGATATAAAGCTATATGCTTTGAAAATAAGTGGATAAACCAAAAGAAAGTTTAAAAACAGTCTTTAAAATAGTGTTTTAATTTTGGTTTCTCTGTATTTTATGTGAGCTATAGGGAAAGCAGATGGAAGCATTATTAATTTTTTCCCCCAATGAGTTTTAGTGCAGCATATTTGTATGTGTTATCTGAAACATATGAATACTTAGTATTGCTGCTGTTAAATTTGTAATGAGTTGTAGGGATTGTGAAATTCCCTGACTGGCTCTCATGCAAGTAGTTCATTTGCAGTGCTTAGATGTGTTAAGATTAAGCAGGGGGAATATGGCAAGCACTATCCATGACCCTAGATGAAAAATTCAAATTTCTAGCTTTATGAGTTTGCCCCAACTCTCATATTTGGAGAAAATCAGATAAATACTGTGTAACCCTTCAAAAAATCTTGCAGTAAAACCTAACTGTGAAAGATCGCATGGATTCCATGCCTTATATTGAAAATTCTCTAGTAAGTATAAAGGTATAGAAATCTCGGGGCAGATTTTATGCATTAGATATGTTTTTGCTTGTTTATAGTAATACTTAATGTGCACAGGCGTGTTAAGGCATTGGAATACCTGTGTCAACTTGCATTTGTTTAAATAGCAGTGGTGGTTACGTGGACCTTAGCCACATTGTTGTATCTGGCTTGCTATAACTTTCAGATCTTTTCAAATGGGACAAAATGTTGTGAAATATCTCTGGCTATATTTTCATTTTTAATTGTAGTAAAACTTATTTTAATGTGCCATGTTATATCCACATCCGTGTAGATATTAAGTTAAACTGAGTGTGTGATATACAGTATAATATACTGTAATCTTAAATGTTTTTCTTTTTCAGAAGTATTATTTTTTTTTAAGTTCTGTAGCTTTTATCCAGAGGTGCTAAGGCCTAATAGGCAAGGTCTTGCACATCTATATATTCTGGCAGTTTGCATCTACACATTGGAAACTCAATCCCTATAAAAATGAAAGCACATAGTTCTGATCATATAATTGATCATAATGAAACTACTTATATAACTAATGTCACACACATAGTTAATAGTCCTTCTATTCCTCTGAAATTTCTAAGGACAGATGGAGTGCTGCAGCTGCGTTAGCACAAAAGCAAGATAGTGTTCATAATATGTACAGAAATTACGCAGGGGATACAGCAATATTTACCCAAACAGAGACATGAAATGAAATGACAGAAAATGCAAGCTAAAACGGAATTGCTGCAGGTCAAACCTCTTATCTTTGAATTGGTGTTAGCATTGTACAGATCACATGTTTCAAAAGCATTTTCATCATATTAAAAATTATTACCTATATTATTACTAACTTTTTTCTTATTTTCGTATTTTCTCTTATTATATCTTTTCTTATTCTTATTTTCGTATTTAATTTATTTGAAAAATCATTGGTTGAAC
Source organism: Thinocorus orbignyianus (assembly GCA_013400375.1). Taxonomy (NCBI): domain Eukaryota; kingdom Metazoa; phylum Chordata; class Aves; order Ciconiiformes; family Thinocoridae; genus Thinocorus; species Thinocorus orbignyianus. Next base: position 64,616 of record VXBW01001764.1, read on the forward strand.
AATGTGCATTTCTGTACTAAGGCTTGTCTGTTGTCACAGCAGATGATTTCTTGGAGCATCAGGCCCGGGATACGTTACTGTGGTTCATTTATACATGAGTGTTTGTGTGTTTCTTTGGAATAGATACACGTGTTCCAGTCTTTATCTATGTGGTATTACCATTCTTTACAAGAATAAGACAACAGAACAAAGCAAAACTTAACATGGATCTATCTGTTCTGATTTTATTGATTTTATTCTATTATTATTTCATAAGATGTTTTACCCAGGTCAAATGTTGTAATACTAGGCTTTTATAAGTTGTAAAATAAATTTAGCTATAAACTATAAAATAGCTGAATTAAAATTACAAGTAAAATATTTGCTTATGAATTAGTATACAGTAAATAACCCTTCTTAAAAGATGGTAACTCTGATTAGTAATAGCATGTGATTAAGAAGACATTCGAAGATTTTGATAAGTCTTTGTTAGTGATTCCAGCTGTGTTTCCAATGATAACTGAATTTATAGGCTGTGTGTGTGAAAGGGCCATTCTGTAGATAACAGTATAAACGTTACTTTTATAAAGCTGATGAATTGCAGTTGTGTTACAGTGATGTTATCAATAGGACAACAATGCTTTTTCCTTAGTAAAATACTTGAGAAATATACTTCTTCTCTGCATGCTAATATCTGTATTTCTCTGCAGGGAACCAATTTAAACACTTCATGAGAGATTGACATTTTCAGTGCCTTAAACATCCTTAAAAGCTGCTTTGTTCATTGCAAACCATATTTAGTATGACCTCATAATAATGTAGCACACCTCAAGTGTCATGCCTGTCTTTACTATGCACATTGGAGCTGTGTTCATATAGACTAGACAACTGCACTTCAAGGAAAGATTTCTTTTTTTTTTTTTCTTGATAGGCAATTAGCAGTAATTAGGAAGATTCACTTCAGTAAGATGTCAACATGAGATTGTTTAAAAAAGTTGAATGTCAGTGGCTTTGAAAGAGGGTTTTTTTTCACTGACACATAGGTATGGCATATGAAACATGAAATGTTAATTTAACTTTTCTGCTTATTATTCATGCACAATATTATTTTGTCATTCAGATACTACACTGACAGAGTGCAAAGGGTGTTAAAATAGTGCTGCTAGAATAAAAAGAGGATTAATCTACCATTGGCCAATTAGCCAAAGGGTACTTAATGGTCTCCAAAGGCTACTGAAGTCTAACAACTAGCTAAAGCACTGGCAAAAAGTCCTCTATATTACCTTCATTTACTTGACATTTTGTGAAACAGTCAGCTGCTGATAACTGCAGTTGGTTGAACAAAACCTTAGTGATACGGTGGATTTTACTAAATTTTCGGAAGAATGAATGGCAAATAATTTTTACATTTTGTAACTACTTCTTTCTTTTGGGGTCTTTGTTTCAATTTAAGGATAGGATATTAAGTCACCAAAGACTTCTGTTTCATATTTTGTCTTAATGTCTGGAATACTAAGTAATCAAACACTTACAGCACTTGCATGAAAAGAACTTGCACTGAGGATTTGGAGTTATTTGCCTTTTCTCTATATGATCACATTAAGTATGCAGCACAATTAGCTTTTTAGTCTAGTATATATCTTTTCATATTTTCAGATATCTACATACCATCTTTATTAATTTTACCTTTTTTTCTTTTTTCTGTGACCCATTATACAGAGAGGTTTTGATTCAAGAAAACAAAGTAGGGTCAATGTTAGTGCCTCACTAAATTTTGCCTCTCATATTGTAAATGTGTTTACCATTGTGTTATAAAAACATTTCATAGAGTGTGTAAAATCATAAATACCTAACTGAGTACCTGCAAATATGTTTTTAAAGTTTTTTCATAGTTTGTGTGCCACAAGTACAGCTTATCTTGTATATTTTTCATGGTCAAGCTAAAGTTGTGAGAAAATAACATTCTATTTAAAACCTTCAGCTGAACAATGTTAGCTTTTAAAACCTAACTTTGTAGAGGAGTTGTGCTTATAGCAAGTGTATTTTATTTTTTACTATAGCAAGGTTTCTTAGTGAAAACAAAAGAGGAGTATGTTGACTACAGGTTTCTTAGAGACACTCTATGCACATTGTAATGTTTTCATACACCACGATTATAGGGTGGGAAGTTTTATAGCAAATATGATTTTTAAACATCTGAGGACATTTAGGTTGGATTACAAAAATAAGAAAATAAGAAAATAAGATTATGTTATTGCTTTAGAAGCGTTTCAAGAACACCTGATTTGCATCCTGTTTTATAATTTTGCCAAGAAATAGAGTCTATGTAATAAATTCTGCAAATATAAATGTATTGGATCACATAGAGCAGTGGCTGTGCAGTATCAGCCACCACCACCAGAAATGTCATTTTCATACATGCCGGCTGCAGTAGGAGGGCGACTCTGCTGTAAACGGAGCTAGAAGCTCTTCACAGGGTTGTTGTGATGCCAAGGAGCAATAAGGCGTTCCAGGAGCTTCCTACGCTAATCTGTTGGGCCTTCCATGGAGCTGTCTTTCTGAGCAGAGGGCTTATGATTAAAAGGCTTGCTGAGTCACTGGAAGTTTTACATTGACTCCACAGAAACTTGGATTTCATCACTTACCTCCTTTGTGTACAGCAGAACAAAGTGTCATGAGTATAGCAGAAGCAAGGAGATTAAGATAGATGGATGTTAAAATATTGAATCTATAAACATCTGTTAAGCCAAAACACTCTGGAGGAGGTGCAGCAGACAAAGGCCGCTGCATCGTGGAGGAACAGCAGTAGCCTGCCTTTACCAACATCTGGTCTAGCTGGTATTTAAGATTCCACCTTTCATCCTGGTGACCTCTTTCCCTGGAGTAAATCCTTTTTACTCTGTCACTCAGGATTTGTGTGCATGGTAGCACACACACAAAACCCCCCTGTATCTAAAAAAGACAAAAGAACAAAAGACCTTAACCTAAAACTTAGCGAGTGGTGAGGGACAGCAGGGTAATGAATTTGCCTCGTAAGTAAGTAAAATCAAGAAGTATCTTTTAGATATAAATACCTTACTGGAAAAAGGGGGGCTGTTTTTCACTTTCTACCTAGATTTATACAGAATTTTCACATACCCTTTCAATATGCTGAAAATAGAAGAGTGATGCAGTAGTATTATCAACACTGTAACACCATCTACATTGTCTCCAGAAGTGTTAAGAGACAAACTTTTTGGTATCTCTGATTGCAATTGTGTGTGTTTGTCTTGGTTTGCTTTTGCACATTGGGGGGTGTTTGTCTTGTATGTCGTACACTACTTTCACTTCACCACCATAGTTCTGATGTTGTTTCTGAATTTATGTACATTCATACTTGAGTAATTTTTTTCTACCTCCGTGCTTAAGTACATTCTATAACCAGTGTAGAACTGCAGTCTTTCGTGCCTGTCCCGTGAATGTCTTTTTCAATGTATTTGCTATCATTTTGGGGAGTATGGCCATTGCAATCATGACATTTTAGACAAGATGCATTTTGGCAGCAGCAACAGTAGCTTAAGAAGCTTCAGAGACTCATGAGCTATCTTGGGCAGATATGGGGGCATTTCTAATTTTAATCAGAGATATTGATCTAGCCATGATTTTTTTTTCTTTTTATGAATAATTTATTATAGAGACACTGAATCATGAGATTCTGCATGTAGAAATATTGGCTATACTGGACAAATTAATCTAATCCTTCTATCTTTCTGTACTCCTGGTTCTGCTTATTAAAGTAGCCTTCATTTTGTCTTACTCAGACTGTATTAATTGTGAAAATAATATATCAGATTAAGGAATAGCCTATTAGAAAATAAATTTACACTGTTTATCTCTTGTTCAGTAATGACAGCAGAGGCAGAAGAGAATGGAAAAATTAACCCCTTTACTAAGAACAGCACTTAACTCAGATACATATGTAAACTTCCCATTTGCTTTAATAAATACACTTAAGTGTGAAACACTGTTAGAGTTTTAACTGTAAATGCAAGATGTATTTTCTTGTATGCATGATATTTTTTTAAGCTAATGCAAAATCTACACCTATTCTCATGTCATTCATAATGGGAATAAACATAACCATAAGTAGGTTTTCTTTCATTTGGATATATATTTGAGCTTCAGATCATTGATATGGAAATGCATGTGTATATAAACATGTCTGTAAAAAGCCTTTTATTTTCTTTCATCAAACAGTATCTTTTTGAGTCAACTGAGAAAATGGTTAGAAATAGGTCGTGATCTGTAACTTTCTCTTACCCGTGTCTTTTTGTGTACCAATGTATAATCTGGCAAACATTTAGTCATTGCTTCCTATAGTATCTTCTCAGTTTCTTAGGATTCTTCACAAAGAAGTCTCTTTTTGCCCTTTGTGAGATTTTGATACCATTTTGTGTAATTGTTCCTTATGCTAAACTACCATATTACATTCTTCTTTGGAATAATAAGGTAGCACTATAGTTGCCCTCTTAAGGAGCAGCGAGTTGTTAGGACATCGGTGGCTTCCAGCTGACTACAGATTCGCGAAAGTTAACAACCACAAACACAAAAATTATTTCAGTTCCCCTTTTCGCAGAACAACATTCAATATTATTTAAATTAAAACAAATATTTTATTTTAATTACCTCTGTAAGGAGAACCATGAAATATAGTTACAAAAATGGACTAAGTCTTGTCAGTTGTCAATCAAGTGCAACAAGACTGAGAGTTTGTTTGCATGTTATTTATTTGAACTAAATCCCTAACAAGCCTCGTCTGCTAATTGGACTTAGCATTTATGTTGCTAAATGAGAAGCGTTTTGGCTGCAGTATAGGGTGGTAAGACCTACCCAGTGGAATAAACAACTAACATCTGTTATCCTGTCCTGCTCCAGCTTGGCTTTTACCACTTAAGTACCTCAGCCCTAGAGTCAAGGTTATGGAATATGTGGTTCTCTGGCTATGGTGCATATATGTGAAAGGGAAGAAATAGCACAACATGAGTAAAGACCAGCCAACCAGAAGATATTTAGTGCATCTGGTCCACTTTGCTTTAACCTCTACAAGCCCTACAAATATCAAAACAAAAGCCAAGAGAAGGGTGTATGTATTGCAGTAAGCTTACGGTGGTCACCATTGAAACAGATTTAACATTTAACCACCTTTAATACGTATTGGTGTCTGAGACACCTTGGTATTTCTTCCTGTTCTGTGTAGAAATAATTTCTGAATCTCAGAGAGGCTTCAGGTAAACCGGTTTCAACAGTAACTAACGTTACAGTTTTATATGGGAATTTTTGCCTGTCATGGGAAAAATAACAATATGGTCAAAATTGAATTAGCTTGTGTTTTAAAAAAATTGCTTCTTTTTAATATTAGTTGCCTTCTCTTTCATACTGGATTTGATGTTTGTGCAAGCTAGTAAATTCAACCAACAACTATGCAATATAATTACAGATATTATATATACTGTTTCCTTCCTCTTGTATTCTGAACTAGAGAAGCATCTCATATGATCAAGGACAAATATCTTTGGGATGAAATTCTGATTGTTTCTTCTGTTTGTAAAACAGGTGTTGACCTCCAACCTGGCCAAGTGGCAACAGGAGAAAGAAGATTTGCAAGGAAAATTAAAGTTCAGAGAACACATGTCTCAAACTGCTGGCAAGAGTGAAGCCACAGCAGCTCCTTCAAAGAACAGTGATTTAGAGATGAAACAGCTGCAGTGCAAACTAAAGGTGACAGAACAGATTATCTAGTGCTGAGGATAATTCATCTGAACAGTATTTCATAATTAGGTCAAGTAGAAACATGTATACTCACATATGCATATCATTTATGTATCATAGCCAATGACTAGCAACTTAGGTGCTACATAACCTTTGAAGTTAACTAGAAAGGTAGTCAAAAGCAGAACTAGAAGTTACAATTAAAATAATTGTTGCAGACCAAATAGGCCAGACAAGGAGGCTTGTTGTGTTTTCACACAATGATTAAATACATCTTGTTGGAAATTGCTGTGGAGTTACTTCAGTGGGAATTGTGTTGATTCCTTGCTTCCTTTTAGAAGGAGGTAAGCAATAGCTATCTGTGAAAGGGGAGCAAAGAATTTGAGCTGATGGGGTGGGTCACATGGTGTAATAGTGTTATGTTATACCTAAATGTCACTATTATTCTTGTCCTCGAAGAGACACCATTCTTTTTGTATTCATATTTTTGCAGATTAGTGTGTAGGAAAATAGTAATTTGTCAATTATTTCATTTTTTCAGTCTCCCATGATTCTGTTTTGTGTAGATGATGTTGATGTTGGACTGCGTTGATCTGAGAGCTTTCTCAGGAGGTGACCTGGCTCAAGCATATTAATGCTTCCTCTCTTCTAACTGGAGGAAATATATGTGCAACAGCATGCATTAAAGTTTCTGTCATTTTGTGTTTAATATTTGAAGAAAGAGAAAAGTTCAAAATGCTACAGCTTCTGGCTGCTAGAAGTGGCACACCAGCAAGCTGGCTGCTGAAGGATCAACTAGAAGAAAAGGCCACATGACATGAGTGATGTAGCTGTCTCTGGCTCTCAGTACATGGGTTATCTGTGCTAGCACGTGAGATGTGGGTAGTGCTCAGACCTCTTAGCTGTTGATAGTGATTATGATATTACAGATCTGGGCTATAGCACACTGGATGCCTAACATCTAAATTCAGGGTTAGTAAAGGTAGGTCACATTGATAGAGATGAGGGCAGCAGGGCATAGATATGAAAAGGCACATAATTTGATCTCTTTAATAATGAGAAAGAGATCTTGAAGCCATACATTTCTTCAGTGTTGATTTTAGATTTGGGTTTGACTAATGTACTTCTGTTGCTGGTAGGTGGTAGTTTCTGTTAATTTGAGTTGCTCTTTTTAAGATGAGTGTCCTTGTTATCCAGAAACCTAGTTGTCAATGCCCGATCAAAGTAAGAAAAGTAAAAGTAAGCAATTTTTTTTCTTTCCTTTTTGTAAAATACTCTCACTCATACTTGTACTGGAAGTATGCTTTATTTGTCTCCTATGTGTAAACTAGAAAATATATTGCTGAAAATCAAAGGGTTTTTTGTTTCTGTGGCAGAGGAAACATTTAGCAAGCATATATAAAACATGCCAAAAATACTAATTGGACTTTTAATTACTTCTTAAAGATGTATTACCTTTTTAATGTAAAAAACAAACCATGTATGCAACGCTACATTTAGAGTAAACATAATTTGTGACCCCGAATCCAGATTAGTAGAGTGAATTCACTGATTGCTGAACTGGGTGAGAGTTTGAACTATAAGGACCTCAAAAGCTACTTAAGTTACTGAAATTCTTATCCTTGTTTTGACCTAGTATTTTTTTAAAAATTAAGTCCTATAAGGCATTTTTAGCAGAAGAAATTGGCAAAAGTTGTCAACTGTTGTTCCAGGCTATCTAGCATACTTCAAAAGGAGATAAAAAAATATTTTCCTGAATGCCCAAATGTGGAAGCAGCAAAAGCACTCCTTACATCTCAAAGTACCTGCTTTTGTATATTTGGTTGTTTTCTTCTCAGAACTATTGTTGCAGTGTTTGTTTATGTTGTATGTAATGATTCCTTGTACCTTTGCCAATAGGAAGAAATGCCTTAAGTGTGGGTGGTGAGTTTGGAAGCAAAGTACCCGGAGCATGCTCTGAGAATATGCAGAGGCTGACCTAAGTATTCAAGTTTTGTACCTGGTGCATAAACCATGTAACTGGGTGCTGATGAAGCTGAGGCTCAACAAACAGGTCTCAGGAAACTTAGGAATATTCTGCTGGCGTACATCATTTTAACAATTTTTTGGTTATACCTCACATTATAATAATAGTAAATAGACTAGACAAGTTATTAAGAACAATATTTTACATCTAACTATGCACACAAGAATGTATACTCCCCTTGAGGTGCACAGAGTTATGTACAGTACTCCCATTAATGTTAATAGGCGTTACAAGTCTGCACTGAGCAGAGAAATTCTCCTGAAGCATCTCCGCTTGTAGCATGTCTTATCTATTTGCTTATTGTTTATACGTAATAAGTAAAAAGCTTCAATACAGTGGATGAATCTGCATGCATTTAGGCACATATATATGTTTTGCATATACTTAACATGTATGTGTCTTGGCAACACCTTTTGAAGTTCTGAAATCTCTCAGTGCAAATGTATGGGCTGCCATTTGCAGCAATGGCATTCAATGCATATGCTCAAGTTGCTAAGATGGCTACTTAGTTAAATTTAATATTTTTATTCTGTAGAGTGATTCAGTTCCGTATTTAAATCTTGGGTAAGTTATCTGTGTGTTTGCATGGAGAAATTGAGGCTTTTGGATTTTTTTTACTTCTATATTCAGTGAGGAAACGCCAACAACTGTATCATTCTCCTTGCTGGAATTGCACGTTCCTTTATGTTACTGAAATGTAGCATTTGTGTTAGTGTGGCCCAATGGAAATGTCTTTGTCTTGTGCTTTGAGTTGCAAAGGACACAAAAACAACTGCCTCCTATAGATTGCTTTGTATTTCTAAATGCACAAGATGAAAGGCATTATTGGAAATTGTTGCTTTCATAGGTATAGGCTCCTTGTGATGTGTCATTCAAGGATGTAGTTCAAATGAAGATTCAGTTTTGTTTCTCTTCTTTTCTGTCACCTTTTCGGCTGACCATACTTTGCAAGAGAAAATGTGGTCCCGATAGGTGCACTAGGCTTGCAGGTGTCCTGGGGAACATCTATTAGTGGTATATTATTGGAGCAATGGAAAAGCACTGATTTTTATAGCATTTTCCAAGGAATGTAATTTTGCTTAAGGTTTGCTAGAAAGTAAGAATGCTCATTTTGAACCAATTAATTTTTAAGAATGTTCATAAAATATGTGGAAGTTTACACAGCCCATTGTTTCAAACAAATTTACTGCTGACTGGGATAATATTCAGTCTGCTTTATTTATATTTTATTATGTTTCAATACAGAATTCGAATAATGAAATCAGCAAGCAGTCGACCACCATTAAGTCACTAAAAAATGAAGTCCTAGAAAAAGAAGTACGAGTTCGGGAGCTACAAGCCAAGTACGTTCAATCGTCTATCGGTTGTGTTTGGTGCCACCCAGTGGCTGCTTTATGATTGTTACAATATTACCCATTCATAAATAGATTTTTAAGAGAATGCTTTATTCTTCTTTTTATTGCAGTCTTGCAGACCGCTACAGGGCCCTTTTTAGAAACTGAAGCAATACATGATAAAATTGCCTTTTGTTTAAACTGATGAGTGACTAGCTAGCTACAGTATCTGTATTGTAATAAGAATACCTTAGATCAAAACTCGGACTCTAGAGTAGACTATTTTATCCCTGATGGAAGTCTAAATGAATTCCTCAGCACTGTTAAACACAGTCTTTCAAATACAGTAATTCTTTGCCTAGGGGCTAAGAGACATGTCAAGGTTCAGATGCTTAAACAAGATTAAATATCCATTCTTACATTCATAAAAAGTTCAAAAGGACAGTTGTATTTATTCTATCTGAATTGATTAAGGTTTACTACTCATTTTGAAATTCACATATGTTGTTCTGAAGTATGCAACTGAGATTTTTATTCTACTGAATTTAACTCATATAATACTGTTCTTCAATTATATTACTATATAAACATAACCTGTGAATTTCTTGCCAGTCCCAGAGTTTAGGTCCTCTAGCTGTTCTGGGGTTTTTGTTTTGGTTTGGTTTGGTTTGTTTGGTTTTGGTTTTTTTTCACTTGTAGAAAGAATTGAGTTTATTCATCTGAAATTAGTTTATTTCAAAAATAGAGAATTAAAATTGTTAAATTCTGTACATTGTGTATTTTCTGTTTCAAAATAAACCTGAATTTTTCCACTTTAAGACTTAAATTTGAAATAGAATTACTGGCTATCCTGCTTTCTTTATAAAATAGATAGTGATTTTTCATGATCTAGAAGATGTAATCACCAAAATAATATTCATATTATAAATGTATAAGAGATTAAAGAAATCTTAAAATGCACTGGTTTCCCTTTATTTTTTTCATATATGGTATCAACAATGTTTTATTCCTGAATGTATTACCATCATTGGTTTTACTTTCATTGAAAAAAACCCATATGTCTGAACATATGCAGGCTTTGCTTACATTTATATTTAAAATATTTATTTGTATCATAATGGTGAAGGCGTTGCTTAAAGCATAATTTTCTTATTGAACAGAGATTGCGTTGTAGTACTTAGACTTATTTGGGGGGGAAGTTTCTGAAAAAATGGTTATATTATTCTTAGGTTTTAGAGCTTTACAGAATTATTATCTGACATTCTATAAAGACAGAATAATAAAGACAGGTATTTCTGTATATCGCTCAGTTGGATGAAAGGAGACTTCCCTCTTTCACTTTCTTTTAAAAATAATTTTGTACAAAATAGAGTTTGAATGATACCTACTTTAGACACCAAAGAAATTTAAATAATTAAATTTTGTGTATTCAACATTTTTTTCCTTTTTTGATAATAGGTTAAGAAGAATTATTATAATTTCTGATCAGACAATTTAGAGCATAAACCACAGCAAAAAGCAAATCACAAATAAATGAATATTTAGAAATAGGTCTGTATAATAAGAGGCTTGAAACTGGTTTTAATGATTGAGAACTGGGCAAATTGCAAGAATAGCACCAGCTTTTATTTTTAAAAAGCATCCTAAAGCTATAGGAATGATAGTTTTTCTACTGCAATTATACTTTTTAGTTGTTAAAAATAGTTGCATATTAACCATATTTCCTTGTAGTAACATGCAGTGTGACTTCTTTCTAGAATTTCTCGATTGGAGAGGGACCTTAGTATGAAAAGACATTTGATAGAAGATTTACGATCTCGTCTGAAAACAAATCAAGAAAATGAGAAAACCTCTAATGAAACACTGGAAAATCTTGAGAGAAAGGTACTTCTTTCTTGCTATCAGTAGTTCTAAGAAAAGCAAAAGCTGGTGGATTACAAAAGTTATTTCAACATGCTATACATACTAAATCAATATATTGCTTTAAGCAAACAACATACTGTTAATCTAAGGATGTAATGCCCTCCACTATAATTTGTATAAAATCAGTATATGGTGATAGCTTGAATGGATTCAGTATAATTTAATGTATGTTCATAACAGATGTAATTAAATATTAAAGTATGCAGAACACTGAGTTGCACGGATATGCTCTAAGTAGTGGGATTTAGTTTTATGCACTCTAAGTTCATAAAATACAGTAGACCTGAAACAAGTGTCATTTTACATACACTAATGAAGTCCATGCACCTCTCCTGGCTATAGTAGTTAAATGGTTTAATATGTTAATCTATTTTCTACTGCAATGTTATGAATGATTCACTGTTCTTAGCTTAATGTAATTCTAGATACAGCTTAATTTCTATAGCAAATTATTTTCCCCTGCAAAATTCTAGGATAATTTCACTGAAGCTGGGAGAACTTGTATATGTTTTGGCATCTTTCTGTACTATCCAACTAATGTATTGCCCTTCAACTTTTAATACCAGAAAAAGATTATGACATTTGGTTGCCTCTGAGGTTATGCAGCGTATGACCCTGAAACAGAAATTAACAATTTACCAGTTTCCTTTTGTTTTCCTAGAATGCAGGTTCTTGCTGGATATCACAAGTACTATCTCTGCTTGCAGTCATATAGCACTTTCAGCTCTAGAGAGAGCTACTGTCTTACCCTCCATGCCAAAGATAAGGTGTTATTAAGAAATCCGCAGCCAGAGTGTGAGAGCACACGTAAGCGAGGGAGCTAAAGTGTGAAAGAAGAGAAATTCCTGGTTTTTGGTTTAAGACGAAAGATTTAGGATGGAAGTATGCACTTTAATGCTGTTCTTCGAGTGTTTTAAGTGCTGCATTTCGCAGATTCCAGAGGATCAAATTCCATACATTAATTTAATTATTCCATGTGGAAAATCAACTTGATAAATTTTACATTATCTTCGTCAGAAGATCAAAGAAATTCCCCGTTACTCGATATTGTCAGGAAAACTTTGTAATTAATACTGTCAGGAGAGCTGAATTATTTTCTGGGAGCATTGGTCATTTCTTTTTACCTAAAATCAGTGTTTGCATTGTATGGTAAAATGATAATAATTATCTAAGAGGCTTTACAGACTATTAACTTGTAGACAGTTATTTTCTCATCTGAGTTATAATTAATGATTTTAGCTTTGATAGGAGAAATGAATGGTAGTTTATTTACCCCCTTTTGCGCACGACGTAGGAGTAAAAAATATATAGAGATAAACAGCTCTGCAAAAGAAGAACTTTTCTTTATACTTAATACAATTCAGGACTTTATGTAAGAAGGTTGTGTGCAAACTGGTCTCCACTGGAACAGCAGCAGAGATTTATTAAAGACTAATTTCAGAAAAATGTACTTTAATCAAATAATTTATTTAGTACAGGTAAGTCTATGCAGTATAGGTAAGCTTAGTTTTGATTTGATTTTCATTTTTACGTTTTATACCGTAATAATAAATGGCTCTTGACCTTTTTTTATTTCAGGTAAAGGCACTGGCTGAAGACTGTTCAAACAAAAAAAGTTCCATTGACTCATTGAAACAAAGATTGAACATAGCTACAAAGGAGAAGTCTCAGTATGAGCAGATGTATCAAAAGGCTAAAGATGAGTTGGAAAAAAAGGTATGCTAGGGTTGTGATGGCTCCACCCTGGAATCTTACCACGTCTCACTTTCAAATGAAAAGTTGCAATGTTACTTAGAGTTTCTTGATACAGAAGGGTAAAAAAGAACAGAATAGCAGTAGTGTGTTTCTGTGATTCACTTCAGTCTGAAATTTAGATGCTGATCATGGAAATAATGACTGAAAATGAAATTACTTCATCCCATAAAGTTAGATTTTATAAGTTTTAAGTTGAATGTTGTGTGAAATTTACTATTGTGTGGGAAGTTGGTTTGGTTTGTTCATTAGTGATCTACTGTACGTGCCTATCAGCTTTTGTCATATTACAACCATTTGTCTGTGGATGTATTTCAGAATCTCAAGCTTAATGATCTAGAGGGGAAAATGATTGCGACTGAATATGCCATGACTGAACTTGAGGCTGCGGCATCTCAACAGCTACATGGCCTGGCTAAACAAACCGGACAGGCTTTGGAAACTATACAGAAGAAGCTGCTGCTCACCAGTGACAAAGTAGAAGAGTTCATGACATTTGTGAAGGTTTGAGTTTTGATTTTATTTTGAGTGTTCACCTAAATAAAGATATTCTTGAGTGAAAACAAAATGTAAAAGATTAAAGAAACCTAATCCTCAGTCAATTTCCTGTTCTGGAACAATCTTTGAAGTTCCTGCACTAGCCTGGTGTCAGCTCTGAACTGAACTAAACAGGAAGAATCAATGGCTCTAGGCCTCTTTCCTGGATTTCTGTGGAATTCTGTAATTATTATTTGTCATCTTTTTGTATACGGCTGCCAGTGCACTTGTTCCCAAGAAAAAGTGATCAGTTACATAGCAAATTACTCTGCAGAAAAAAATTTCCCAGCACATTTAAGAAAATAATTAATATCTGTTGATCGGTGTGAATTACCTCATTTTCCACATGCATGTGCTTTTTATTGCAGAAATATTAAATAAGGAAGTCCTTCTGTTGCAGAATTGAACACAGTTTTAAAAGCAGTATATAGAATATTCTTTTCATATTTTGGTTAAGTGCTTAGCAGTCTGCTACAGCACATCATGCACTAATGCTACGTGGTGTTACCCAGATTGCTTCATTATACTGTTTCAGTGTGTTCTACAGAATGGACTAATCTGTGTTTTTTAACAATATTTGAAATATAAATATTACATATTTTTATGGAATATCTATGTTTTGAAATGCTATTCAGTATATATCTGTCTTGAATTTAGCACGTATCTACTACATACCTACTTTCAGACAACGTTATGTCTTACTAACCCATGAAACAGATCCACTTCTTTACTGTTCTTGAATTTCTGTAGAGATGAGCTGTTTGGGCAGTCTGGTAGCACCCAAAATAAGGAGCAGTTATATTTTGATGCACTTAAAAACAAAGGCATATGTAGTTATCTCTTCATTAATAACAGTCCGCTGTAGATTGAAATTTAGTAGCTTAAACATTTGTGCATTTTATCTTCTTTCTGTCATCAACAGATAGCATGTGAGTCTACATGGCAGTTTTCAGACCTCTGGCATTGGCCTGAAACCATCCCATGTTCAATTGCAAAATTCACATCAATTTCATTACGAAAAAAGACTGAACAGCGTTAGATCCTGTGATTTGGGTGGATCTTGCCTATTCTTGAACAAACTGTTATTTTTCATGTGTGAAAAATGTGCTTTCTTCTAATAGAGAAAGCTTTGTCTAAGAGGAATAAACGAGTGTTCTGTCCACAGCTGCTTACTTCTTTTTTACATGCTGGCTAAGTATGGGAAAGTCTGAATTAATCTAATTAATGTTGGGGGGGGTTGTGGTTTTTTTTTCCCCACATGAAATTCTCCTATGTCATTGGCAAGAGGGATGCACTTCAGTCTCCTTTCAGCTATATATTTTGGAATTACTTCATTGAATAAACTGAAGTAGCAATTATAGACGAATGAGATAAACAAATGTTTGTACTAGCAATACTTTACATAATTCCATAATGACAAGTTTGTCAAAAGTTAGAAAATGAGAAAGTAAAAGATCTTCCATTTTCAAAAGTAGTTGTAATGAGGAAAATCACCTATTAGCAACTATGATGATACTTCCTTCATTGTTAAGATGACTGCTTCTCTGTTAGTTACCATGAATATTCATGGTTGTACTGCATGTGAAAAGAATGGTAATGTGTAGTTTCTCTATAAATAATAATAACAATAATAACATTTAGCTAATAAACAATAAAATGTGTAGTTTCTGCCTTGGATAGAAGAATATGTGTGCATATTTCAACTAACATTTTTGCTGACTACTGTTCCTTTGCAGAAAGATTTTTTGAAAATAAAGATGCTGTCTGTAAGTCAAATATTGATGAACAGGGAATTCCTCAGTAGACTGCTTTGTTTAGTTAGGTACTAAATATTTAGGGGAAAAAGTTTTCTGAAATCAGATTCTACACACAGTATACCACTATTAAAAATATAGTCGAAAATCCTTGGTGTTTCAGTGGATAGTATATCAAGTAAATCCTATTAAAATACCTCTTAAATATGTGATACTGTCAACTGCATAGGAAGATTAAGGTGGCACAATAAGTAGTAGCAGTACTCCTTCCTGCGCCTGTTCTTCCTTTGAAGTCTGGTCTCTCTCATTTCTCCTCTCTCCTTCCAGGTAGCTGTCAGTTTTCCCCTGACCTTGGCTCTTCCTCAAATTTCAGTAACTCAGCTAAATTTTTTTATATAGTGATCAAGTCTCTTGCTTAACCTGTTTAACATATTTGTGTGACCCTGTTGTCTTGGCTGTTCTAATCACTTCACAAGCCTTACTTGTTTTTCTGAGTGCAAGTGTAATCTTCTGCCCGTTAATCAGTCAAATGCAGTTACTTTTTCTAGCCCTTCCATGTCTCTCATGACATTATATAGTTCTTTTTTTTGACATACAACAATTATAGCATGTTAGCATTGCTAATTAATAGCTACAACTTTTAACAGGACAACAAGGAAACTTCAGAGAAGAAAGTATTTGTCTTTCTGTTTATAGCAGACACTGTTGCTTGCCTTTAGAGTTATTGGTAACTCAGAACCACAGGACTTTTAACCTATTTACATAAATATACTACGTTGCAAAACCTGGGGGAGAGATACACCACTGTATCAAATTAGAGAATATGATGAGTTACTTGCTAAGCACGTACTTGGTTCCATTACTGTAGAGGGCCCAGTTTGGGACACTGATGCAACTAACTAAAATTGCTAGATTGTAAATTCTAGTAATAGTTTCTGAAAATCATGGAAGAAATAATTACAAACAAAGGTTGCAGTGTCTGGTATGTTGTAAATCATTACTGGACTTCTGTTGGAGTGTGATATGGAGATCAGATGCTAGTCCTAAATTCCATTCAATAGGAACCAACAGGGCACCTAAAATAGAATAATTCAGAACAGCTCATTTCTCCAAAGCTGTTATGAGGAAGATACAGACTAGTAGAAAATATAAATAAAAATTGTGCTCTGCAACAGCTTATTAAGTAACAAAAAAAATGCACAGCTCCATAATTAGAGGGTAGCTCCTTATAAATACCTATTTCATTTTGATAGGAAAGAGAATACAATATTCAGACATTAAAAGACGATATAAAAGAAGAGGAAAATGGATTATAGATAATAACCTGAAAATATAAGCAGCAATAAGAGTGTAGAGGATGGAGAAGAGGCGAAAGATATCAAGATGAAATCTGTGAGTAACATGGCAAGAACAGTAATAAAGGGGCAGGATTTTGAATTTGCTAGTAATAAGATAGCTGTTGCAGGGTGGATACAACCCATTATGAGATAAAACAACTCTGTAACTGTGTAAAGATAGAAATCTTGTATGAACATTTCTGGCTGTATCTGGAAGGAAGGAGGCTGATGTTACATGAAGATGATGAAACATCTGTAGTCCATTAGTATCCAATGTGAGATTTTCAGCAATTTCTAGAAATTTTACAGCTTACAACTTTATAGTGGTTAGGGTTAATGAATTTTTCTCTTGCTGACCCTTATTTTGAGTAAGTATTCAAAGTAATTGTAAGTGTACTATAACACTGCCGTGAGTCTAAATGAATGATAATATTGGGTCAATATTCAAAAAATGCAGGTAGGATAGGTATTTTTAGATCAGTTAGTCTGACCTAATTTCTAGCTAAAATAATGAAAACCTGATATGAAATTCAATTATTTAAGTATTAAAGCATAGGAGTGTAGTTATACTTCCTAGAATGGCTTTACAGAAAATAAGTTGCATTGAATATATCTGATTTCTTTTCTGAAGGCAGTACAAGTCAGTTGATAAAGGCTACTATTCATTTTAATAAATTGTTTTTTAAGATGTCTGACCTAACACTGAGATGTTCAGATAAAAAATGTGGGCTATGCAATATTAATAATATGTTAAATGGATTTCAAATGGCCTATGTGGTTGATCTAAAAAGTAATTAATGAAATTTAAGTGTTTTTAGAGTTCTGTAAAGATCAGAGCTAAACTTGATTATTAAACATTTTCATGGATTTAGGTATCAAATTCTGATCAAATTTGCCAATCACACTTACGAAGACTGATAAATAATAATGAAAATAAGGCCATAATTATAATTTAAGGTAGGCCAAATAAAACATTTTTATTATAAAAGAACACAATTTTTAAGAGGGAAAAGGTGACTGTGAGAGTGTTTTAGATGCCTTTTATACGGTTTTGTGTTTTCAACCCATCCAGCTTCCATCTACACCAGGAATTCTCTTTGAACCCTGCATCCAATCTCTATAGTGTACCACTGTTCTGAATCTTCTATAACGTGTGTTGCTCTATCAGGTCCTCAGGTGGATCTTGCCAGTTACATGCAGCACAGCAACAAGAGCAAAATGTTCTTTATCGTGTTTGTTTTACCTACGATAATGCATGCCACTAGATAAAATACTGCTATTAGACTACATGACTAGACCGAAAATAGGGTACAGCATAATAGTTTCCTACGAAACTGTCCAAAATCCTGCCTAATTCATAAGGAATTCTGTTTTCCTCTGTGCATTATGGTTTTTTTTTTTTNTTTTACAGAGGCTTGTAAGCTCAAGACTCAGTATTGTTGTCCATCTCATTCAACTTGCACATCAGAAGAGCTTATTTTTGTAAATAAATCTGCAATGATGGCATCTGGCTAAGCATGAAAATATGAGAGCTTTTCTGACCTTGAGAAAGATGTTTGAAGTTTTGTTAGGGCACAACTGCAGCTGTAATAAATAGGTGATGGTGACTGAATGCTTCAAAGTCATCTGAGTGCATTTCTCACTTCCATCATGCCTCTGTGATTTGGGACTTGTGTGCCCTCCACAGAGGATACCCACTGAAGCACAGTTCACATCTGGTCTGTTCTGGCACTATTCTTGATAGGTCTCCAGAATAACCATCTGATGGAATTGACTGCCAAAATCAAGACCCTTGGCAGTTTACTTGGCAAGCTTAGTGGATCTACTTGGGGATCTAACAGTCGACTCTCTTAAGATATCTGCCCTCATTTCTGC
This sequence comes from Thinocorus orbignyianus, assembly GCA_013400375.1. NCBI lineage: Eukaryota > Metazoa > Chordata > Aves > Ciconiiformes > Thinocoridae > Thinocorus > Thinocorus orbignyianus. Next base: position 82,881 of record VXBW01001764.1, read on the forward strand.
TGCTCAGAGCAGGGCTTAAGCTAGGTGCATTTCTCCCTCACTCTGTTGTTTGACAGAGCTGTGTGCAGCCACATATGTCAGAAGCCTTATTCCACCTCTGCTTGGCCGAGTAATGTTCTGCCAGTCATTTGCCATTCAGTCAGCTTACCTTATATATCCCTATATAAATATATACCCTAATAATCACTTTACCTTTCTACAGATTACTTTGAATCCTGGCATCAGTTTTGCCATGGCATATTTTCTCATTGCTGTCTTGAGCTGTAGTTTAATATGCAGTTAAAGGTAAGTTAACAGATCTGTTAAAAAGTTCCACTTCTGAGTTACCCCCACTGCTCATTTCCTCCCCTATGGAACTTCTTCCCTCTTCCATTTATGAAATGCCATCATAAACATTATATGGGTCAATTGTGAGCTAGTTTATGAAAGAGCACTTAACCTTTTGAAAACCCAGGGCACCAATTTTTGGGCACCACAAAGGGTGAGAGCATGGACAGGTTTATGTGGTTGCAGGCTAGAGATGCTGGGACTGTACATTAGTGGCAGAGCTAATTGAGGACGTCCCATGAAACTTCTTTCTCTGACAAAGAATAAGTCTAATTAATGACTTGCCACTTTCATGTCAAAAAATCCTGTCATTTGGCAAATTCCTGTTATTTACCATCATTATCTTTTTCTCTTGGAATGTTCCTGTGTTGAGGAAGATAGGGCACTGCCAGAAAACATGTTCTTCTCAGAATCGGCCATATGCAGATGACATCCTATTTGCTTTTTTTCTCAAAACAATAATAATAATTATATATATATATATAAAGAATTTGAGATAATTAGTAGTTGGGTTGGGAAGCTCAAATATTTGGGAAATATTCTGTTGGGTTTTATCAGCTCCTTTCCAACAAGAGAGCAACACAAGTACGCTGCTTCTACCTGTACCTCCAGCTACACAGTCAGTTCTTTGGATATAAGTAAATTCTTGCAGGGGACTCTCCAGTTATGGTGAGACAGTGAGAAATGTTCTTTGAAGGAGGTTTCCATTGGTGAACTTAACTCTCAAACCCTGTGGATGCGGTTTCCTTGGCAGTAACACTGCTTCAACTTCTTCCAGGCCCGGGGTATGCAGAACATACTTTTTTATATGGATACCCAGAGGAGATGCAGGATACTATTTGAATGTTCATTTGTTTCTTCATCAAAAATGCTAAGCGTAGTAGGTGTTTGTAAAATGTTGTAACTGGGAAAAATGTACTAACTTTTTATTGAAATGGACTATAGTTTGCTGTGCAGATGAAAGCTGGTTTATTTTGAAAAGTTTACACAACTGTATATAAACTCTGCCAATTTGGAAGTGTCATTTGACCAAAGAAAGGTTTCTTCAGTAGGTCATTGGGGTATTTTGCAGACAACAGCAGTTACGTAAATCAGCACTGTCAGCTTTGATTTGAAAGTGGGCGCCTTTAATATGACTTCAAGTTGCAAGAAGATGTTCCCCGCTGGGAACATTTAATAGCCAAAAGATGAGTATATTTAATTTATTATGCTCCAAACTGTCAACACTTTACCTAGAAAAGTATACCCAGAGTGATTATTTTGTGTTGTATGGAGTAGATGACGAGTCTGCCAATTTGTGTTCAGTCAGAATCAGTATAACATTTGGTTGCAGGGATGTGTTCCAGTCTGATGAGAATCAGTATTCCTGTCTGCAGAGTGCACACCTTTAAGAGAGGGCCTCCTATGTGCAAGGCAAAATTTGTGTAAGTGAAGAAATCTCACCATTAAAAAAAAATCAGGCATTTATTGCTTCTTTTTCACTATGCATGCTGCTTTAGGAAAAAAGGAGAAGCACAGCTTTTATTATGAAATACCAACCTTTCCTGGTTCTGAGAAGAAATTGGTGATAAATTAAGCTAATCTCCATCAGGATTACTCTGCATCTGGGATTTAGGCAAATTGAATCAGAGGCCTGAATAGTGACAGTGAATATCTATTAGACTGTAAACAGAATAATAGACCCTGTGAATTTTAATGAATGAAGTGAATGGCTGAACTCCTATAGTTTACAGAAGGCATGTGGTTAGTGATGCATACAGTGTGCCAGGAACAGCGTATAATGTAGATGTCTTAATGGATAAAATCTTGATTATTAAAAATGAAGAATAAATAGAAATATTTTGAACAGCCTTTCCTTATTCTTATTTGCTTCATAGGCTTAGAAGGGTAGCACTTCACTTTGGGTTTTGACTACGATAGGTAAAGATGATAACAGATGTATCTTAAATTATGTTGATTTTTTTTTATATTCCCCTCTGTATTAAGAGTTTAGAGGAATTGATTGAAATGATTCAAGCTATGTAATCAACTTGCAAAGTAAGTTTGGTTTCTGTAGTTGCATGTGTATATCTCATGCAAAGTTTAGATGCATGTCTGATTTTGTTGATGTTAATACTACTTTAATTTTTCTTACAGTGCCTGAGAAGCATTCTCATAGACCATGACTCTGTAATACTTAGATACTTGAGCTGGAAAGGGAACTGTTTCCACCAACTTGCAAAAAACTTCCTTTTCTGCCTCGGGAAAAAAAAAAATCTAAGTCTTTCGAAGAATGGGATGCAACAGGCTCGGTTGTGAGCTCCTTGAGAGACTCTGTAATGCACTCCCTGAATGGGAAATAAAGGATTCACCTGTGATTCCTCTAAATGGCTTGGAGAGACTGCCTTTTATCTCCAGCCCTGTGCATGATCTAGAGATAGTTAGAAAGATGCCTAGTTTAAATCTAATGGGCAGATCAGAGTCTAAAAGATAGGAATCAACGTTGACTGGAGAAAGTGATGACTGGAAGACTTGAGGAATGGCCTAATGAGTTCAAATTATATAGTAAAGGCTCTGGGGTTGAAGTAATTGAAAAACTTTTTGAGAAAATGGCAGGAAAAGTAGCAAAACTTTGAAAGGAGAAGAATGGTCTCCAGTAATGATTTATTTAAGAGTTTGTGTAGAAATAATTGTTCAATGTATGTTGATCAGATCACAAAGGGAGCAAGCTCAAGCAGACAGAACAGGAAGCATCCACATACAGAGCCTTGTGAAGTCTCCGCAGTAATTTAGAAAGGAGAGAGTGGAGAGGATTCCCAATGGACATGCTGAAAAAGCTGCAGAGAGGTGGGAAGAGCTCTAGGAGGGTGGAATCATAAAAACAAGTGGCAGTATTTTACAAAGTCACAGTTGATAACATTTATGCATTTTTTTAAGAGTACAAGGAGTGCCAGAGCTGACCTCTTAAATTAGGTTTCAGACACCTTTGTTTCAGCAGTGCAGTGGTCTTACACAGGGCATCTGGTTTATAGTTTTTATACTCTGCATGTGTTTCTGCAGAAAGATAGCATAAGCTCAGGCACTGAACTGAGTATCAGGAAATCTTGGCACTCTTCAGATCTTGGTCACTGACCTGCTATGTGACCTTTGGAGTGTTGCTTCACCTCAGTATTTCTTGGTCTGCCCTGAATATTCTTTGTTTGCCATCTCTAGTATAACTGTGCTGACTTTGTCTGCCCTAACTGTTCAGATAATGAACTCTCTGAGATCCCAGGCATCTCTTACTACATGTGTGTGAAACTCTAAACGCTGTCAGTGCCTCTTTTTTTTTTTTTTACTCTGTGTAAATAACTGTAATGTATGATGTTTTAAAGGAATGATGCTGGTTTTGCTAGCACCTGTGTAAATCAGAGGTAATTCTGTTGAAACCAATGAATTTACAGCAAGGAAAAAATTAATGTAAATGAGGTAGGACTTAAATGCTGAAGTAAATAGGACTTTAAATTATTATTATTGCCCATTTTGCATAAATATAATTTTAGAAACCAATATATTTTGACAGAAATATTTTGCCTGTCTTCCTATGCTGGTTATACATATTTCAACTCATTCTGTGCTATGAAGAAAACTATTATTTTTTTCCCTGTTATAGGTCACAAAACATGGTAATTGTGTGAAAATTTAGCAACAGTACAATGAAAACTATGGAGCATTTGCTGATACTTAAGAGGAAAATATTGGGCTGAAAACATCTGAGTATACATCTTAAGGTTTTGACAGTCTTAAAGCTTAATGTACAGAAGAGATTAGATAATGGTAAAGCTGTAATAATATATATGACAAAATGTCCCTCACATCAGTGTCTGCTGTATGTTCTATAAATGAGGTGCCCAGCTGATGCAATGAGGGGCTTCGTCCTACCTAAAGTTATGTTACAAAGAATGCTAAGAAAAGAAGCAGATTTTTAAGACAAGATTTCAGGCACATATGAAAACGTGATAGCTAAACAGTTATCAAGTGAGAATTGGAAAAGAGAAAGAGAAAAAGCTGACCACTGATACAAAAACCCCCTAATTTATAATCACAAAGGGAATTTTAAAACAAGTATACTCTTAAGTATACATTGTGTACTTCTCTTCAGAAATATAAACTACATTGTAATTGGTCAGATAAAGTCCATTGCTGCATCTTTGTTTAAATATGGTTTCTTTTGAAAACACTCTAAAATTAAAAACTGGCTGTGACTTAAGTAACTTTTCTATTAATGTAAATAAACTGGACTATCTTTTAGGACATAGCACAGTGTGTTAAATTTCCTTTCTTATAAATGGCAAATATAGGTTGAAATATTATTAATATTCTTCCCTATGGTTTTCTACACTTGGAGCTGGTTAAGAAAATGCAATCAAAAGAGCATTCTCAATTTTTTCTTTGAAAATCAATGGCTCTAAGGAAATCATTTGTTTTCGAAAGTTTTTCATCAAGAAGGAATGGTCTTTTGGTAGAGGATGTAGGATGAGACTGGGAGCAAAGGTATTTTTGAGAAATACAATATTTAAGTAGTTGCCAGCCAAGTGAGACTTTCTCCCCTCTGTTCTCATAGTGGCACGAAGGAATAACACGACTTAAACTAGCATAGTTGTACAAATTCAAACCTTACTGGTGATAAGAATCAGATTATCAAATTTTAGGCAACACAGTTTCTAATTTCTCTCATTGTACCTTAATATTCTTCCTCCTTACTGTACTTTAACTGGTTTTGGGGTCTGCAGTTCAAGTGCCAGTAACCTGAGTTTTGTGCTCAAATACTGAAATTCTGAGGCCCCTTTTATACTGTGCAACTCGAGGACTTTGTTCAGAAAGACATGGTGAATTTAGCTTTAGTAGTTGAAAAACAATACTTTGCAAATCTGCCTATGCTTTTCCGGATGTTCTTACTATAGCTGGGCTTGGGCTATTACTCAATTAACCTTTCCTAGTTCACAGCCTGTCATCCATAGCTCAGAGCCATGAAGGAGGCAGGGCTGAGCTAGGATGTTGGACTGTACACTGGAGATAGCTTTCTTCCACAAGCGTGGAAGAGGACGGTAATATTTTAAATTACTTCAATTAATTTTAATCTATCAATCTGATACCTACCTGTTCAGTAATGGTTATATTTCTCCCTTTCAGTTCTTTATTGAATTAGCCTTTGAAAATTTGCAGCTTTGCTAGCTTTTAGATGTATTGTCACTCTGGTACTCCCTTGAACGTAATGTATCTTTTTGTTTTGCTTGGGTTTTAATGCATTGTACAGCTTTACTTTATTCTTAATGGACAAGATAACAGAAACTTGTGTTAATTCATGTAAATATGGACAAATACAAAGCTAAGCCATGTAGCTTGAACATATACATTCACAAATTTTGTAATTAAAGTAGAAACTGTGCCTGAAGACAGGCAAATAAAACCAACGCATTACAAATGTGACCTGTGGACATTGGCAAAGTAACGTTACTACTGTTTTAATATTTGGCAATAGCATTTTTGGTCAATATTGAATATGGAAGTTTACCGAGGAGGATAGGACTAGTCTATAGCTCCTCTACACCTTTATCCTTTACTTTCAGGGCTTTTGCTGGAGCCTCTGAAATCACATGTGATCTCTGGGGATCATAAGAATTAAGTTAACCTCCTGAGGCTGACTTACTCCCATAGGTCAGAATGCTACCTGTTGTAGCCCTTGGCCAGACAAATCTATTGCAGTGGTCTGTCTTGTCTTTATTTCTTGTCTACACTCTTGTCCCTTTTTTGATTGAAAAAAAAGTTATGCCTAGGAAGTGTGTATTTGTTCAAGTGAAGGAGCTGGCTGAAGTAACTTAAATTTATATTTACATATACTTATATATACATATATGTGTATATAAATATATATAAAGAAGTTACTTTACAAGAGTCTGTCTTTTCTCTCACATACAACAGTCATGCAGTGAGGTGTTTAAACATTATTTCTGAAAGTGTTTTGCAAGTTATTTTTAGAGATGCAGTAAAAACCAAATGCATTAATTTCACTGAAGAAACTGGAATGCTTGTTTCAGCTGCTTAATATAATCACTTTGTGTCACTTTGCCCATTCACTCTGTTTTGTCTTGTTGATCATGAGCTATTTAGGGTGGTAATGGTTTCCCAGCCATTTANGATGTAGACCTAGCTGGTCTCTGAGCAGTGGCTACCTGCCAGACCAGTCCCTCTCAGTTTTTATTGCTGAGCAAGACGTTATATGGCATGAAATGTCCCTTTGGTCAGTTCAGNAGCTTTGCTAGCTTTTAGATGTATTGTCACTCTGGTACTCCCTTGAACGTAATGTATCTTTTTGTTTTGCTTGGGTTTTAATGCATTGTACAGCTTTACTTTATTCTTAATGGACAAGATAACAGAAACTTGTGTTAATTCATGTAAATATGGACAAATACAAAGCTAAGCCATGTAGCTTGAACATATACATTCACAAATTTTGTAATTAAAGTAGAAACTGTGCCTGAAGACAGGCAAATAAAACCAACGCATTACAAATGTGACCTGTGGACATTGGCAAAGTAACGTTACTACTGTTTTAATATTTGGCAATAGCATTTTTGGTCAATATTGAATATGGAAGTTTACCGAGGAGGATAGGACTAGTCTATAGCTCCTCTACACCTTTATCCTTTACTTTCAGGGCTTTTGCTGGAGCCTCTGAAATCACATGTGATCTCTGGGGATCATAAGAATTAAGTTAACCTCCTGAGGCTGACTTACTCCCATAGGTCAGAATGCTACCTGTTGTAGCCCTTGGCCAGACAAATCTATTGCAGTGGTCTGTCTTGTCTTTATTTCTTGTCTACACTCTTGTCCCTTTTTTGATTGAAAAAAAAGTTATGCCTAGGAAGTGTGTATTTGTTCAAGTGAAGGAGCTGGCTGAAGTAACTTAAATTTATATTTACATATACTTATATATACATATATGTGTATATAAATATATATAAAGAAGTTACTTTACAAGAGTCTGTCTTTTCTCTCACATACAACAGTCATGCAGTGAGGTGTTTAAACATTATTTCTGAAAGTGTTTTGCAAGTTATTTTTAGAGATGCAGTAAAAACCAAATGCATTAATTTCACTGAAGAAACTGGAATGCTTGTTTCAGCTGCTTAATATAATCACTTTGTGTCACTTTGCCCATTCACTCTGTTTTGTCTTGTTGATCATGAGCTATTTAGGGTGGTAATGGTTTCCCAGCCATTTACAGCACTAGGATCTGCTCTAACCTTAGGCCAACAATAGCTGTTCTACTACAAAAGTAGAAGACTTATCTAACTTCATTGTTCAGTTTTGAGAAACTCAGACCTTGGTTTCTGCAGACAGCTTCACAGAGATTTTCCGTTTCATTTTTGGTGTAATGCTCTGGGTGACATCTTTACACTATCCCTATCTACAAAACAAGTGAATTTCTAACACATTAGCTGTGTCTAAAGACGCTTTCATATTGAAATACGCAAAATGTTAGGTATAGAATTCTTCTGTATATTGTACTGTGCTATACATTTGTGGTTGGTTTACCCTGGCCAGTAGCTAGACACTATGTAGTTGCTTGGCTCACTCCCTGCCCTCACTGAGACGAGGGTGAGACTGAGAAGAGCGAAAGCAAGAAAACTCATGTGTTGAGGCAAGGACGGTTTTATAAGTGAAGGAAAGAGGGGGAAAAAAGCCAAGGGATGTAGACCTAGCTGGTCTCTGAGCAGTGGCTACCTGCCAGACCAGTCCCTCTCAGTTTTTATTGCTGAGCAAGACGTTATATGGCATGAAATGTCCCTTTGGTCAGTTCAGGTCATCTATCCCAGCTGTGTCCCCTGCCTACTTGTACCCACCAGACCACTTGTCAGGGGAGCAGGGTGGGAAACAGAGAAGTCCTTGATGCCGTGCAAGCACTGCTCAGCAATAGCTAACACTGATTCAATCACAGGTTCAAAACACTGTGCTATAGGAGCTGCTGGATGACAGTTAGCTCCAGCCCAACCAGACCCAGCATAACATTATTTCTATTGTCCAAAACACAGTAAAGCGTAAAATTTTCCATAACTAATGTGAACCATGACTTCTGCCATGAGATCTACTCCAGCGCAAGACTGAAATCTATCTGTATATAGTGCTAACATCAGACCTTGGTTTGTCTTGGGGCCATGAAGTTTCTTTTATACTACAAACTGTAATGATAAGAGTGTGTCAATTAACGTGGTAATTGCAAGAATAATTTAGGCATTGGCTTGGTCATATGGTATTACTTGTGGTCATTGATCAATTTGTGTCAGAGCTTTTTGGGATGTAGAGACCTTATTAATAGTGTATTTTCAGGATCAGTGTATCAACACAGCCTCTTTGAAATTAAATTTAATTTTTAATTAAATATGACCTTTCAGATGAAAGAAGACCTTTGTTTTCATACATCTAAAAACTGGCAAAAGATCTAGTGCTAAACACTGTTTGCGTGCTGAGACCAAAATAAAAAACTGTTATCTTAAGAATTAATGTAAGGTAAAGTAAAAAGACTTATAAGGGAGATACCTTAGAACCATATGCAATCCAGTGGATATAATATATACTGTGTAATCATATGGAATTGCTAGATAATGCAACAATTGCTACACATTAGAAAGAGCTGGGTACTTTAAGCTCATGTTGTTAGAATTTTAAGCTTTTTTTTTTTTTTTTTGTCTAGTCAGACCAGTAGCAGTTGCAGTGGTCTGACAAGATGTGATTTCAGGAATTAAATAGGGATTCCTATTCTAGTTGGCTGGTAGCAGCGAATTGTGTCCCACAGGAATAATTCTGACAGTAACATCTAAGTTGGGAAAATGGCTTTACTAACAAAATATCCCCTAGGTTTGACACCAATGAAAAACAAAAAGATCAAATCCTAATGTTACTAGTACTAATGAAGGTTTTGTTCAGTATAGTACTGAAGTCATATTCTGCATTGATTTCATTGCAAGCAGTTTGTATCACCTCTGTATGCTTGTAAGTTCAAAAACAACCAATTCTGAAATAGAGTGGTAGATGTTTTAGGTTAAAACCCTACAGTTGGCTTCAGAATGCATTAGATAAATTTCTTAATCAAAGAACACTATCACACAGGCTTCAGTATGCTCACCAACAAAACCTGTTGGTTAATTCTTAGTTTTTTGTCACTTTCAGTTTGGAAATGGTTCTTCCTAACTCAATTAAAGACCTGTGTGGCTTTGACATTGAACATAAATGAAATCACTGATAAGTAAACACTTTAACACATGAATACATTAATGTATGATGGATGAGGATATATCAACAGAAAAAGCAGCATTAAGTCATGGGGGGGAGTTCATTTTTAATGGAATGTGAAAAATGTGTATCAAAATATTATTATTACAACATAATAATGTGAAGAAGACAGGATCAAAAATAGCTAGTCTCTGAGAGTCCAATTTGAAAGTTCATTAAGTAGCCTTATTTTTCAAATATGCTTTAGTGTATTGGAACTGCTAAGGCAAAGAAGGGAATTTAAGTGCAAGTCCTCTATATAGGTAACCTACTGTGATTATATATAACGCGTATGTTTGCAAATCAAAATCCATTAGTTGTAATTTTCTCTTCCCTTGATTTTTGGTTTAACATTTTCCTCTTTTTGCCTTTTACTTTTTTAAATACTTGGTGCTTTTCTACATGGAGTTCCCTGCCTATAACATGTCAAGTTTCTTCATTCCTCTTAGCTCTGTACTTGCAGATAGGTCTATGGGTAGGATATTTTGTTGGAACTAGTGGTGATAAAAGGACCCTCACCTGAATCAGAAAATGGGTCAAATTTCACTGTACCTCTTCTCCCCAAATCTGTGGTAGGGTAATTTTTTTTTAATAATTACATTTTAGATAAATACAGAAAAATGTTAATTTGGGAAATAGTAGAAAAATTAACAAATCTTGGAAACAGATTAATCTGTTGTGCTTTCTTTGACATACAGAATCATAGAATCATGAAATCATTAGAGTTGGAAGGGACCTTCAAGATCATCGAGTTCCAACCCCCCTGCCATGGGCAGGGACACCTCCCACTAGAGCAGATTGCTCCAAGCCCCATCCAGCCTGGCCTTAAACACTTCCAGGGACGGGGCATCCACAGCTTCTCTGAGCAGCCTGTTCTAGTGCCTCACCACCCTCATAGTAAAGAATGTCTTTCTAGTGTCTGATCTAAATGTCCCCTCTTTCAATTTAAAATCATTCCCTTTCATCCTGTTGCTACACTCCCTGAAGCAGTATATATCCCTGTATTTTGAATACACCGGAGGATGTAGAGTGCTTTACCTCAGATGCCAATGAACAGGCTTCATAATTCTGCAGTCAGTTTCTATGAGATGAAGACATTCTGCAGAAAAAGAATATTCAGGAGTTAGTAAGCTACTGGTGAAAGATAGTTTAATGAGATGAGTCCCAGATATGACGATCGAAAGAAAACCTTATTCTCTCATTTGGAACTGAGCCAGGGTGTCTCTGTTGACAATCATAGTTCTGCTTGAGTCGTGGAAGTTGAATATGCTCGGAGGATCTTCTGACACTAAGTTACTGCTCCTGTCTCTCAGCCAGCAATTTTAAAATGAAGTTGTCTTGCTATTTTTTTGACAGAACATCTTTTTTCCATAAATATTGAAAAAAAACCCGTAAGTTATACAACCAACGATTCATACTAATGCTTAGTGTTATTACACTGAACTGGAGAACTTTAGGAAAAGGAGAGGTAGGAACTTAAACCATCAGTTCTTTGTTATGCAGTTTGGCTCATGTTCAGCTGTGGAAGGTATTATTCAAGCTCGGTATTAGTGTAGTGTTGGGGAACAAAAAGCAAAATCGGTTTTGGATTCCATCAGCTTTCACTCAGGTCAACAAAGTCTTTTCTGCAGGATGTTTCATACTGTTTCTTTTATTGTAGTTTTAAATGAACAAAGAGTGGCCTCAGCCCTCCTGGGTTTCTTCTTTCCTGTTAACCGCAAATCCAATTTTTTGTTTAGTCATCTTGCTAATTTTTACTTTTCCTATGTTTTTACATCAGCTTTACTAAATCCCAGTAATTCTTTTTTTTCAGTCCAGAAAATAGTTCTCCTTTCCTATATTTTGAACCTTTCAAGCAGTTTTATTTTAAGAGTATTCTTATGTTTTTTCAGGATATTTTTGAGGCTGAGAATATTTTTCAGGCTTAGCAATGTATACCACATTTCAGAAATGATAAGAGAAAAATTATCCTTTGTTATTATTGTCTTTATTAGTCACTAGGAATAGTAGTAATGATAATAAAGGAGGTTTAATTTATGCAGCCTTAGCAGCATCAGACATCCTATCATGCTCTAGTTCTTGCTTAAAACTAACTAAGAGTTTTCAGTAGCAGAAATGGGATCTAATATTGAGACTTCTCTTGGAACCCCTGCCTCAGACCTTTTCAAAACCAAGATTAAAGAATAATTACAGTAATTCTGGTCTGGCATCTGATCTTCCTCCATCACCTGGGCTGATACCTGTTTGAAGCACCCACCGCCTTGCAAAGAGACTGCCTGGCCTGGCCAGGCCGCCCGTATGAACCGGCTGCACAGACAATATATAACCTTTCCTATGCAAGCCTTGAATAATAATAGGGTGGACTTGTGTGCCCCAAGGGTGTGCTGCTTATCAATGATGGATAACTGCTACTGTGATGATTTAGGTTATAGAAATTACATTGGGAATAATTGGCAGCTAGGGTAGTTTTGAATTACCTTGTCTTTATTTCAGGTTTTGAATAAAGAGATATACTAGTGTTTCTTCATGTAGAGAGGTGTGAATAAGCTTTAAAAAGATATCTGACCACAGTAAAACCTGATGCTTCTGTTATTATTTCAATAATGTTTCTGGTAGACTGGATCAGGAAAAGGCTTTTAATTGATTCTGCGGAAAGTGCTTTGTCTTACTACTGATGGCATTTAATATAGTTATTTTACTATGGACGTTTAAAAAAAAATTGTACCTGTACTTAAGAACATTTTCTGGTTAAATGTATTAAATATATTAATTCATATTTTGAGTTCTAAACACCATGTTGCTTAATATTACAGCATATGTTCTATTGAACCAGTAACACAGAATGAAGGTAATTTCCACATAAAGGAGCTTAGCCTAAATGATAATGTTTTTTCCATAGCGTTTGCACTTTAAGAAAAATTGCAATGGAGTATTTTTTGTTTTCATCTTCCAGGCTTTAACCAGAGAGTTACAGCAAAGCATACAAGAGCTGAGGACAAAAATCAAACAGGCAAAAAAAATGGGAGAAGTGAGACCATGCAAAAAGGGTCTTTCCCAAGAGTCTGTTCAGTTGGCAGCATCTATCCTTAATGTTTCAACAACTGATCTTGAGGAGATACTAGAAGTAGAAGATGATGAGGTAAGTTATTTTAAGGTCTCTTCAGTAAAAAGTAGCTAGACCAGAAGATGCTGTATATTTCCATTCTTGAGGAAAAGGATTTCCAGGTAAAGACTGGAATTTCATTGTGCAGCATCCAGCACAAAAAGAACAGAACAGTTGGATTTAAATAAAAAGGTCGGGTTAGAGACTCATAAGGTGGCAAGACTTTGGGCATGCATAAATAAAATATAAGTGTACTGTTTTGAGCAGGGAGATATAGAGACGTTATTTGAAAATCTGCAGTAGTTTCCTTTTGTGAGACTATTTGGCAGATTATACATTTTAGATAGACTTCTACATGAATGAAGACAAAATTAGAACGTGTCTTGCTGTGTCTGATAGATTCCATTGATGCTTCCTTTCTTGAATTGTGGTACCTATTAAAGGTATTCCTAGCAGACAAGTGGTTTCTGGGAGAATCCATTGCCTTTTTTTTGCTTTTCTATCATACATTTTACTGTGAAATATTTGATAATGTTTCATAAAATCATCCTTTATTAAATAGATACAGTAATAAGATTTCTTATCTGGATTTATTTTGGGCTGATCGAATAGTACAGAAAAAAGCCTGTATGCTTACTTTGGTACCAGTGTCCGGGAGTTGCCCATTATTCGGTTGTAAAAGTATTCTGGTGATGACTTGGGTTTACCCCTTGTTGGAGCTTTATATTACAGAATTCATAAGAAAGAGTTTTCACAGTGGTTAAATAAGGGTGCATTGTATATGTATGTGCTGATATGGATTACATTCATGAATACAAATGAAATGGACTGGCATCTGCCCTATTACTAACATTTATACACCCCTGTAAAGGGATTCATTTTGACAGAATTGTTCTATGCTTACCTCATTCTCAAAGTAATTTCTACATCCTGTATCTTTTGTTGTAATCACTGCTGTGAATATACATGTAAAATACAAACGTACTTAACTGTAAATAGAAAACACATTTAAAATAGAGGTGATGAATTTATACTACACAAATTTTAAGTATATATTCCATTTATCAGTTTGTAGACTCGGGGACCTTTAAAGCTTGTAAAATTTACACATAGATTACATGTACACCTGTATTTTCATGTGAAAAGAACATTCCATGGGTACTTCTAGGGTCATACACTGACAAGGATAGGTTTATAAATTTAACAGAACCCTCATACTCAGTGGGTATGCTTCAGATAACTAGTTTTACAAGCATAATTCCCACTTCCACATGCTTTTTATTTAATGTATATTCAGTTAGTCATTTCTTTTATTGTTCATTATGTTCTTCTCAGGTGGTGTCAAAATATTGTGTCTTTGTTATATTTTTCTTTTTTTTAGGAAACAGCAAAGACGAAAATGGAATTTGAAAAAGACAAAGAATGGCTGCAGTATATACAGAAACTTCCTGAAGCACAGGTGCTAAATTTATATCTTAATTAATTATAACTTTCTATTCTGAGTGGCTAAGTGTTTTCAGATTGTAATTAATTGGTTGCATTTTTAATTATGTCACTATCGATGGTCCCAAACTATACTGTGATAAGACAATGTAAAATCCTTGTTTTGCAGTGTTTCCTTTTTATTTCTCTTAAAATGAGATAAACTGGATAAAACTGAAGATATGTTAACCACAGATTTATGATAGCTAACTTAGCAGCTGAAACAAGGAAACAATGCTGGAGAAAACAAGCACAGGTCTTGGCAAATGTGTTAATTGAATTATTTAAACAGTGTGTAATGCTTGCTAGAGTGAAAAGGATCTATTCTCTCATACCTCTTAGGAAAAAGAGATTTTTTATTATGTGCCTTTAAAGTTAGTAGTTGATATGGACACCTGAGGAGTTCATGAGTTTCAGTGACCTTTTACTGTGGACCTGTTTCCAGTCAATTCATGTTTTCCTCATAGCCAGACAGCTGTTTATTATCGTGTCTTCTCGCATTCTCTACAATATTTTCTACTGAGACCTTGAGCAGCTTGTTAGTGGGAAGTAAATATTGATTTGGCATCCTGTCAATGCAGAAAGAATGAAAAAATTTCCACCAGAGGCCCCTCAAACATTTTCCTATCGACATTTTCTGGGCAGAGAGGAAAGCTGCATAGAGGATGACAAGGCTGAGACTAGCAGAAATCCCTGAGGGGTCCATTGAGACTGCCGCTGTGACCTGTGTGATACTTTTTCTTCTCTTTCAAGTCTTTTTTTTAATACACATGGAGTCTGCTGGGATGCTCCCCTCTTGTAAGTGATCAAGGGCAGTTTATTGGCAGGTGAGAGCCCTGCTTTTCTAGCCACAGTCAGCTTTTGTTTGGACATCACTGACAACATACACTGACTCGTGAAACTTTTCCATTATATTTTAGTTGTCTCCTTTATTCAGATGGATGGGTAGCTGTTGTCTGAAGTGAAATAAAATTTGATTTATAAATCCAGTGTTCCTAATGCATATTCACTAGCTTGGGTCCATTAGCGATGTAGTTCATTTCAGTTAAGAACGTGAATGACTGAAAATATTTTGCAAGCTATTTCAAGGGAACATTCGCATTCAGATTTATATATTTTATCATTAATAGCTTTTGTATCTAGATTGTGTCCTCTGACCAGATTTTTAAGAAATTACAGTTTTTCCACCTTTCATCCCTCTTTCATTATCAAAACTTACACCATTAAGACTGCTTAATTGGTGCAGTGGAGGAGATAGAAGTACTCTGGCTCCGTCAGAAACACTGGCATTTAAATTTAAGCTCATAGTGTTACATGGAACTCTGCAGTAAAAGGACAAATACTTCTAAATTCACTAATTTGCCTTCATTTTAAGTATTTTTAAATATGTATAAATTTCAAGATTCTGTCCAAATTATGGACTCCAAAAGAGGAATCAGATTAATGGAATACGATAAGGAATTTATATTTTGTTTTTTTATCATTCCTTGGTAAGTCATTAAAAAATCTTAAGCAGAATTTTATCACTTCTCTTTGCCTGATACAGCCAGACAGTAAAAAACAGAGTGTGGAGAGTGAGAAGGTTGTTGACTATGTAACCAACTGTATTTGGATTGCAAATGTTAGCTAAGGATAGAGGAGCTCATTGCTCTTAGCACTATAAGTTTGTGTACAAGTTAATAGTGCTTTTCAGTGGTTTTTGCTCCATCTTGTGGGGTTCCTTGGGAGGAGCTCTGAGAGTAAAAGCAATTCTTGGTAAGCCGACGGTCTTTAGAATTACAAGGAGATTAGTGGGTTTTGGGAGCAGACAGCTATGCTTTTCGTTTCTGCCCGAGCTAAGTCGCATGAATGGAAATTGCTAAGATTTTTGGTCTCTCTGTTTGGGAGCAGCTCTCAGAAGAGCTCTATGCCCTTTAAAATGTTCAACTCGTATCTTGTAGATTATTTGGTTGTGGTTTCCTTTAGTAGGCATTGGTAATATTTCTGACCAGAAAACTAAAGCTCATGGTAAAATGAAAGCTTTCTGTCAAGACTTTGCTCATTACAGGCTGCTTACTTAGCATTACAGGTTGACAAACTTTGTACCGATTTGCATCTTGAACAGAGATGCAGGCTCGCCCTTTTCTGTTATTCTGAGAAAATGTTCAGTTGAAAATTGGATCAGATCACTTAATATTGCAGTTTGATATAGTGTCTTTTTGTGCCATTGAGCCAGGACTTGCGAACATAATTGCCCAGTAGTATTGATTTAATTGCCTAGGTTTATTTGTGGACTCCTAATTATTGACTGGAGGTAAATTTAATGGAGAAACCTTTAACACTGGGAAACTGCTGCTGTTGCTGTTATACATAATGAACTGCATCATATCCCCTTAAATCATTCTTCAAGCTAATTTTATTCCTCTGTGACAGTATGATAACATTTAAAATGTCATAGACATTTTATTTTTATTACTGACATACGCCATTTTACTGCTGCATTAGAATTGGGGGGGGATGAGGGAGGGACGGGACTGAAGGAAGCACTAGTTGCTTTTTACTGTCATTTTATAGATTCCCCTGAAGTGCAATGATAAAGAGTAGTACACCTCTTTTACACTTCCTCTGTACCTTTATTTTCTATACTTTTATGACTTGAAAAAATCTAATTTCTGTCAGCTTTACAAGAATATTAATATTTCAGTGACAAATATTTTTGCATTCCTGAAGCTTGCAGACCCCAGTCAGAGTTTCCTTCTTTCTTTTATCAGCTACTGCAGAAACACATTTGGAGAAGCTACACTATTGCTAATAAGCTTACAATTTGATACAGACATCTCTGCATCAGGATGTTATTATGTAAATAAGAATCATGTAATCAAAAAGTACAGTCATATTCTGAATTCTACTGAGCTGGGAGAAATCACTTATGGTCTAAACCTATGTTTTGAATGGCCAACAAGTGTTTTTTCAGTTGTCTTTTTTGTATTTGTACATTAACACCCAGTAACTAGAGCAATCTGAATAAAGTATAAGAACGAAACATCTTAATAACTAACATTAAGGTAAAAGGTTCTCTTGCTGTGAAGAACCTGTACGTGTAGAAGCTTCACAGGAGCACACGCAGATATCTGCTACCTGCACAGGGGTATCTGAGTCATGTATAGAGACATCAGACTGATTATACATTAGCGATTAGCATGGGAGAGAGAAGCTGGAAGAGGTCTTGCATTATAGTCCACTGAGCTTTTAGCAGTTCATGGTATTTGGGATAGGAGGGGTCAAGTATGGTTATCTCTGTATACATGTGTGCTTACAGCTTGCATGGCAAGTGATGAGGAGTCTCCTTACTTTATCCCACACTGCTGAGTGTGTATGTCTTATTATCTGAACCTGGCATGGTACAGTAGCACTCTCTGTTTATAATCAGTGGAAAAAACCACCTCAAACAAACCAGCAGTCTTCACTAGATTTTCCCATTGTCGGAGTCTTATATAGCCAAAGTAAGAGAATGACTTCTTTTCACATAACTTAGACAAGATTTCTTGTACCACTCAAGGTTTTCACTCATCATGACTGATAGTAAGGAAGAGCATCTTGGAGCAAGCCATTAATATTTTTTTAACTGAATACAGAATGTTAGCCCAATCCAGGTTACAACCTGAAGTCTCCAAGAACTATTTGTTAATAAATACAAAGCATTGACTGAATGACAGCAGTGATTTAGCATGTCCCTTGTTAGATATACAGTAGCACTTGCCTTCCCTCCTTCCTTATGTGCTCCTCAGGATATCACATCTCACATAAGCAAAGCTGACTAATAAGATCTTTTCTCTCATGACCTCATTATGAATTCACAAATCATATTTTAATGGCAACAACTTCCAGAAAAAAAAAACTCCACTCTGTTCTATGGGCACTCTGTAGGTATGCATATAATCCATCTCTGGAACAGTGCTTGTGACAGTATATTCAGTCTTCATCAGCAGGGATTTTGCCCTACCCCTTTTTAGGATTTACAATGGCTTCCAAATATAGATTTCCTCAGGTGTCATCTGGAAATGTGCACTAACAGCTATGATTGTTTCCTTTCAAATTTCTTGGATTGGAACTCAACCTGCTTCGCTTTCACAAGTCTCTCTTCAGCCCATGTCTGTCTTCTCCTTCTCTTTGCTCATTGCCTGTCCTCTGCTCACAAGCACACAGCTATTCACCCACACACAAACACATCTTTGCACGCTCACTACTGCCACCATCACCAGGTGTTTCAAGTACCTGCACCTTCAAAAGCAGTCTGAACCATATCCCAGGCACTGTTAACACTGGTATCAGACCATCAGAAAGTAACCATTATTTCCTTCTTGTTATGAGAATAAGAGCTCAGTCCTGTACATTGGTAATCCATTATGGTGTAAAGTCTGCGTTTTGTCTTGTGCATACAAATAAAACCACATTACATCACTTGTCCTGAACAGAAAATGAGGAAAAATTGGCTTGATTACTCAGAATAGGCGTATGGACAGGCACATATATATTTATATAGTCATGTATATACAACCATCACAAAGCAGAATTGACAAGTGAAGCTTAGCTCTATTTTTTTGTAAACTTCGACTTTTAGTTTATAGTGAAATTGAGAGGTTTTGGTCATTACAATCTGAGTTTCTTTGGAATTGTTTCAGGTTATTCTTTGTGGCTCACTTAATTTGAGGGAGCTCTGCAGTGCATTTGGTTAGTTTTACTGGACAAATGTATTATAGTGATCGATATGGGGATATATATATATATAGTAGGTGTAACCACTAATTCATGTATTCCAGAAATTAAATACTTTTATTTCCATGTTAGTACATTTTAGACTTCGTGAAGCAGAGACCAAGTAATACTGTGATCTGTGAATGAAAATGTTATGTCTCATTAGAATAACAACATTACCTTGCATTCATGATGAGTCTTTACTGGAAGATCAGTGTATATTCATGTATTTGTTCTGACTGAGGCTCAGTCATGTGGTGTAAGGTTGCTAAATACTGCTATTTTTTACAGAAGGGATCTCCAGAAGAAGTATATTCAAGGTCAGAATAAATACGTGAGAGAAATAGAAATAACTGTCAGCGTACTTGACTCTTCAGGATCATATTGCCTTACAGTTATCAGACAGATGCCTTGCTGTATGAATAAGTTGTGTAAGAAATATGCCATTTCATTCATATGGCCTTCTAGTATCAAAGAAGAAATCTATAATTCTTGTAAAGATAAATAAATAAATACAAATCTTTAAATCCAAATGTAGTGTGCACTCTCGAATTTTCTGAACTTAGACAAATCAATTAAATAGTGCTTCTCTTAAGGTGTAACGTAACGTACTGATTTAGGATCACTATTAGTAGTCATGCTTAGTGTTCAGATAAATTGGTTGTGGCACAGATAACTGGAAAAGATTTGAATGAAGTATCATTCTGTATTAAAATATATAATTATCAGTGGTATAAACAAGCTTTCGCTCCTTAGGTATGCACTTAGCACTCACTGAACTCCCAAAGCTTTCCCCAAGCATATGGCAGGTTTGGAAGCTGGGATGAATAGTTTGGAGTAGAGACATCTTCAACGGTTGCAAAGTTCTGGGGAGATATGTAGAGTGAAGCTTCCCAGGATAGTTACAGAGCCATCATTAAAAGTAAATCTGACAGGCTCCTATTAAAGATGAAGACTGTAGAGATCATCCAGTTCTGGGTGTCTGTATAGAAAGAAAAGCGGTTAAAAACATACAACACTTTCCCTGAAACCAGCAAATGGCAAAAGAATGACATAACGTTCAACTTTCAAACTTTCAAATGCTCTTGATTTAAATGAATGATTTAAATGAAAAGAGTTCTTGAAAGATCACTTTGCTATGACATGAAACACACAGAAAGTAGAGAGCAGCAAGTAAAATGTAGCTAGAATATGACCCAGAGACATTAATAAGAAACCATTCATCTTAGTCACAACATTAAGGAGGTAAAATGTATCAGAAGTGAATGTAGTCAGGCTAGACAAGAAGAATTAAAGACTTAGCTAATGGTATAGTGTTCTCATAAATAAACATATTTAAACAAGGAGGGAGAGCAGTAAGAGTGAACAGGATGCTGGAATCAGTGTTTTTAAAGAACAGTAGCGAGTAAGTGTCACAGAATTTCACGTAAGATTATATCTTATATTTCTCTCAATAGATTTGTTCTCAGTGAATTGGATCACTCTGTCCCCCAAAGTCATCACAACAGAGTATGGGAGAAAGCTGACAGGTCTAGATGACTACTAGAAAACTCTTACCATAGACAGAAGTTATTTGTGAGAGATAGAGACATGTCTGGCCAGCAAGTACCAGCCCTTCAAAACTCCCTTTCCTGTAAAAAAAAAAAAAGGGAAACAATGCATACTGTCGTCCTTTTTCTGTGACTGCAAAGTGACTGTTGAACAACATGTAGGATTGCCATTACAGTCACTTCATGATAGATGCTTGCTATTAACAAGATTTTACTTGCTACAATTTCAGGGTGTTTTTTTCTGACTTGTTAGTAATAATAAAGATGTAGATTCGTATCCGTATATCAGTTCAGACATTATACCCACATTTGTATTTGATTTACTGTTATGTTTGGGGTTTTTGCTTGTTTTATATTTTTTGTTTCATATAGCCAGGAAACAGGCAATACTCTGATATAAGTACCATACAGTTTTGTCTTTAAGGCTGAATAGAGAGGTGATAAAATAGAATCAGAGTAGTTCTAGATGCAAAAGTATTGCCTTGAACTACAGCTGGGAAAAGCAGAGGAAGCTGGTGATCAGCCTGCTCTATCAGCTGCTATATTTTACCTAATTTATTTTTGGTGGCCTTATTATATCTCCTTCTGATATGAGCATCAGCTGTTACTTTTTCATGTCGGACTGACCCCTCGGTCACCTGCTGGTC
Organism: Thinocorus orbignyianus; assembly: GCA_013400375.1. NCBI lineage: Eukaryota > Metazoa > Chordata > Aves > Ciconiiformes > Thinocoridae > Thinocorus > Thinocorus orbignyianus. Next base: position 104,015 of record VXBW01001764.1, read on the forward strand.
TCACCAGGAGTTCAAGAAAGCTGACAGAGACTTTCAGATGGTTGAATGAAAACTGCTCTGCACTCCTGTGCAGCACCATCACTCTTTGGGTGGAGCTGGGATGACTAGAGTTTTATACCACCTCCAAAAGTACTTCCCAGCATACAATGACCTGATTTACCAAGACTGTGAAAGAAAACCTCTTTAAGCATTAAAGCAGTCATGCTGAAAAATATACCAAATCTCTGAAGACATCGATTGCGCAAATAAATCTTTTATATCAGAGGATATATAAAAGAGGTTTTCACTTTTCTCTATAAATATGTAAATACAATTTTTTTATATCATATTTTTAAGGACAAGCTCAATCCAATTGAAGCTTTTGGAGTTTTGGATTTTGTTTTGCTTTGCGTTTTTTTATTTACCAGCTTTCACATGTGAGTTCAACGCAGTTGTCACTGCATTGAGAGCTGTGCTGGTAGTTCTGTCTCATCCTCCTGAGAGTAGTGAACATACACTACCATTTCTGCTTGCCCTATAGATGCCTGTAACCTTTTATTGATCAGCTGATTGAAGATAAATGACAGACATGCTGGTACTGCAGTTTGCATCATTAACATGGTCAGTAAAGCATGAATTGTTCAATAAGGCGTTTATCTTTTTTCATTTTACTCCATTCTTTTATCATTTTTATGATAGAGAGCAAATTTTCAGACACTAACCAGGCAGGTGAACTTTAAAGATCAGATGTGTGCATACATGGTGCTTGTCAGAACTAAGTGAAATCTAATAGCTAAAAGATATCTAACAAGTGTTTTTCACATGAAGAAAACGAAAGTTCAATCATATTTTTTCTTACTATGTTTCTTTTTCAGTTTCCTTTCGCGTCAGCCTTAATGGATGCCATACTGGAAAAATTAAGTGAAAAGAAGAAACTGGTAGAAGAATATAGTTCTCTCATGAAACACACTGTGTGATATTGGTAAGACCTGTCTTTGCAAAGTGTGAATAAAATAGGTGTGCTGTTTCCTCATGTCTTTACTCTTCACATAAACTGTCAATATGCATGTTCAATACATAAGTAGAAACTGTGTACTAATTAATTGTTGAACAAGAGGAATTAATTACGTTTCTATTTAGAAAGGAGTGTGATGTTTGATTCCTGAAGACAAAAATTGCTGCAAATCAATGACAAGTTAAAAATGCTTTTCCTTTAAATGCATTAGCAGTGAACACCAATGCAGGCTTTGTAGTGAGATGATGTTTTTGTTCTAATTCATACACATCTGTACAATTCAGAAGGTAAAAAAAAAAAGCTAAGTAACTCCTGCTTGTACTAGCCAGAACAGTAGAAGTAGGATTTTAAAGGAACTGGGAATATAATTGAGGTTCTGAATACCTAATTTCTTTTCACTTCCTTGTAAATCCCAGCTTTATGATACAAAAAACCATAAAATTATATGCTTTCTTTATGTTGGAAAAAATGAGAAAATGAATGATTGTAGAAGGAAAGTATTCAATGTAGAGTAATACTCCCAGGAAAAGCTGTTTTCTTCAGAGTTGGAATGTATTGGGTACAATGCATTTAATTGTATTAAAAAAATTCAATACAATAAAGCTTTTTTCCAGTGGATTTTTTTCAATAGTAATCCCAGTTCTATCTCATCCAACACCAAGCCACAAGCCCTCACTTTCTGTGGGAAAACAGTACAGAGCTTTAGTCAATTGTTTACACCAAGATTTCTCTGGCAGTCCTAACAAATAATTCCTGCTTCTTCACATCTTTGATATGAAGAGTTTGTATTCCACTGGACCAACCCACTTGATAAAATGAAAGACCCAGGTTTCTGGTAACAGCCTTTAACTCTTACATATGGCTCTTCATCAATGGGTATCAAGTTGTTTTACAACAGATATCACCATCATTATTCATACTGGTAGGGAATCGGAAACAAGATCTATTTGGCCTAAGGTCACTCAACGCAAGCATGAAACAGAAAAGTTTTCTGCATGTCAGTCCAGTGCTTTTCCTAGGATGTCACCCTGCTGCTTTAGACTTACGGAGTTCACTATCTGGTATTTCTAATAGGAAAGGAAGACACCACTGAATTTCTGCTCAGTTACACCTGGTGACAATAGAGACTTGAGAGAATTCTTATTGGAATTACTGAAAATCATGCAAACATAGCCCACCTGTACCTGTAAATAAAGGCCTGAAACTATGCCTATGTGAAAAAAAGAAACACATCTTTAGGAGTGGTTGACCACCGAATTTTCCAAGGCAAAAAATAAGGGACATCATATGAAACCATCAGATGGCATACTCAAAGCATGCAGGAGGAAGCCACTCTCATTCAAAGGGAATGGAGCTGTGGAACTATTTGCCTCTGGGCTCCAATGCCAATAAAATTAATGCTGATAAAAATTATGGAAGATTAATCCATCAAAACCCATGGAAACCATGTTCATATGATTTTCTGTAATTCCAGCAAAATATATTTGAAAATAATTTCAACATATAATGAGCAAAATATATTTGAAAATAATTTCAACATATAATGGCTGTTGCTGGGTGGTGGAAAGAACTTCATGAGGCTAAAACTCAGTGAAGATTAGCCCCTTTGACTTCATTTCTGTGCTCTGCAAGACATGCTGGTGCAAGTCTCATCATGGTGCTGATCTTTTGTCTTAGTGAAAGCACCAGGAACATTATCTCAAAGTTGTTCGGAAACCAAGCAACTTTTTGAGCCAATTTACTAAACTAGTAGCTTTTTCTTGTAACTTAAGCATCTTGCTTTACTGGCCCTGCAAATTTCAGTATCTCCTGGGCACTTGTGTTTGGAGAGAACTCTTTTCATGGACCAAGAGTAAACAAGTGGCAAATGCAGAACCAAACCGTTATCCACTTCATCTGAAGAGAGAGAGCAAAACAAAGTCCTTAAATCCAAGTGGAGCCAGAATTATCACCATTTTTTTCAAGGAAGGGAAAATACTGGAAGTGTAAATTGTTTGTTGTCACAAGAGAATCAGCAATGCTCCACAAAGAAAGTTAATTTTCCATAAATCTCTTTGGCCTAGGCATTGAGGGGGGATTCATTTTCTCCGTCTTTTGAAAATTATTAGGGTCAATAAGCCTGATAAACTTAACTTGGCCATAGCATCATATTTGGGCTCTACAAAAACAAGTTCTGCAGGACTTACCTCAGTACAGATGCATCTCTTTCCCTTCATCCAAGTGTTCTGCAGTTGTCTGCCTTTTCTCCGATGAGACTTTAATTCCTTTAGGTAGATGTTCACTTGCTAATGAGTGAGCTTGTAGAGCTGCTGTCAGCACTTGTGCTCCATGGAAGAGGCAGATGCCAGTTCACTCTAGGAAAGTGAGTGAGTCACTGACGGCAGCAGCACAGCGCCCTGATCAAGCGAGCAACAAGTCGGCTACGTGGGAACTGCACATAGCCTTCCGATGAAGGAAAATACCTCTTCATTCAGTCCAGCAAAAATTCTTCAGAAAAGATAACTTACAGGGCTTTTGACCTATCTTGTTGTCAAGGGCAATGAACCAGCTTCACGTAGAGGAATTTCCATCAAATTAATTTTTCTGGCAGTTAAAAAGCTTTTAATTACCGACTCTGGTATTGAGAAAGCAAGCAAATAAACAAGGGCTTAGGGCAGTGCCAGACCTGGTCTCACACAGGTCACCCACAGCTGCCACCAACACCTGCCGGCTGTTCCCAGTGCACCTGCAAATAGATGGTCCATCCCTCCTGCCTGTGTGTTAACCTGGAAGCCTTACCACTAGGCAAGCTTAAATGAAAGATCTCCAGTTTACACCAAGGAAGCATGGGGTTAAGTACCTCACGCAAAGGTTGGGAAAAAACCTAGAAAAATTTGCAGTTTCTGCACTGTTCTGGCTATCCCAAGTCTTTGTGGCATCACAATCCTGACAGCAGCTTCAGGATTTTGAGTGGGTGACAGTCTTTGGTCTGCTCTTGCATGCAGTCCTCAGAGAGTTGCTCTGGAGTCCTGGCTGCTTTCTTTGGTCACAGGTCTTAATGCTTGCTAGCTTGTTTGCTGATCCAGTAGCAGAGTGAAATAAATTTTCCAAATGCATCATGGCTGCTATAGTGTTGCCTTTTTGGTTTCTAAATTTAGAATTGCAAAACACAGTCTGTTTCTACTATTCCTGCTGTTCTGCTCAGAGAAGCGGGTGCACACAAGCCTTGTGAACCAGCAAAAATGCAAAATGAACGGTTGCCAGGTCTCTTTCCTCAGTCCCTCAAGCAGCCTGTTTCTGGCTGATGCTGTCTCTCTAACGAAAATGTGTGGAGAGAGGCAGAAGAAATCTCTCACTACGCTTTATTTGCTACACCATCTTGTTCCTTCTGATAAAGAAAGGATTACCTTAAATTGTGAATTTTAAGAAATGTTTTTTTTAAAACCCTATCCCCGGCACTAGTGTCTTTTTTACTTGGCCTCTCTGAAATACACAAAGAAAACATCTTGAAAATAGGAGCACGCAGCCTAAGGGATATCTCCTCTTGGATTCTGGTGTGTGTGGTATTTCTTCCTTGGCATTTATCATCTTCTTGGGTCAGTGGCGTGTCCTTTACCTTACAAACCAGTTTCCAGCTTCCAAGAGCATCAGGCAGGGGGACCGGTGCTCAGATTATAATTTGCCGTCTCAGTTGTGCAGTGAAAACGCTGGATCAGCCCCGTCGGGTCTAAGCTTAGCCCTGGAGCCTCTGAGCTTGGTGTCTTCCTCATTGTGCTTCAGGGGAGACCTGCCTATGGGAAAGGCAGGGCCTGGCCACCAGCAAAACAGCTCCAGCTCTGGCCTTGAACCTCCAACACCTGCCTGCAGGTGATGCCACAGCAAGACACAGGCTGCTGTAGCGGACCAGTAGAGGTACCAGTCACCACCCAAGTCTTCAAAGATCATTAAACACTGGTAATCTTCTACTAACACAATTCAACAGTAAGTTCCTCTTTGTATCAGAGTATTTTGGGTCATCAACAAAAGTGTTTCCAGGGAAAGAATGCATCCGTTGTCAGGCATCAGTTTGTCCCTATAAAAGCCTCTGGAATGACTGGGCTGCGATGGGAGGAAGGTGATTACCACTTCAGATAAAAACAGTGTCTCTGCTGAACACCTCATTACCCTCCTAAAATTATCCAGCCTGCTCTAGTAAATATTTTTTTCCTCTTACATTTCAGGTGGTGGTAGGTCCAGTTTCCTGCATTTTAGAAAGACACAGATTTTTAGTATATTTGAAGGGGTGGGTGTGTCTGTGTGAAAATGGAACCTAAGTTACCTGAATGAGAAAAGACGGGGGGGAGGGGGGAAGGGGGGAAACCCAAGCCATAAACTAGATTTTCTGATGAAGAGGAAGAAATAAGAGAACTGTAACCACTTCACAGGTGCTCCTAGCACTACTAGTCTTTCTGCAAAATTTGCTGGAAACGTTGCCAAATATCATTGAAGGGGTTCCTTAATCTTTTAGGTGTATTTTAAAGTTATTTCCATTCAGCTTTTCTAATTTGATAAAAGATTCAAGTATCAGTCCATATAGATGGAAATGCAAGAATTTAATCTAGTTTGAGATATTGTTATATAGAGAATAAAAAGTCTAGTATTCTGAAGAAAACAAATTTTTACCTTTCTCATCACAAAAGTTGAATTCTCTTTCCGCAATGAACATATTTGTTTTTACTGCTTTTTTAATCTTTGCCACACCAGGGGAAGAGGGCTTCTGAAACAATCTTTCTTACTGTCAAAGGATTAAAAGTACTTACCTTGATTATGTTTTAGGAATATTTTAAAGATCCCTTTTCACTGCAACCAGGCTAAAAATACACATGCGTGTGACAAGCCTTCTGATTCTCTTTTCAGGAGAAACATCAGCTCAGCTCTTTCGAGGTGATATTGCCGAAAAAGCTAAACATAAAAGATTTTGCAGACAGTGCTGTTTTGAACTAAATACGCCTACGAACACCCAGAAAATCCACCTACTTTGCTTTTCATTTATTAAAGGCAGCGATTTTATGTCCTGGTGCTTCCAGACGTGGCCTCTAGATGGCAAACTTTCACAAAAAATGGGCTGGGTGCTGGCTTGTGCCCGCAGCCTGCCTGGCGTCGCCCTTTCGTCCCTGCGGGCTCTGAAATACCGCGGCAGACAGACCTCTCACTCGGGCGGCAGCAGCTGATGTCTCAACACGTGGAATGTATTGGCTATTTGCAACAGCTGTGTACAGTGCCACAGCCATAAGTCCCTAAAATGTAACAACATTTCAATACACATGTATGCCTATGTGTATGTGCGTACACGCTTATGCGTATGTAAATGTATAAATATAAATATGGAAGCTTCAGACTTGTGCAGAGCTTCAAAGATCTTTAAACGTTCTAACCCTTTCAAAAATCTTCATTATGTACTCTAAAATGTCAAAATTAAAGACAGAGCATCTGTCAATAGTGACTTCTCACACTGTGTTTCTGTAGTGCCATCTGTTTAACCCACACAAATCCTCATTTACCTTGATAGGAATCAAAAGACACAAGTGTTCCAAAATGCACAGCTCTTATCACAAACGAGATCCATCTGCTACCGTCCTGAGGATTCTCCGTTAGAGAGAGCACCGCGTGTGTATCCCCACGTGCCTCAGCATTTCCTCATTGTCTGAATAATCCCTTTATCTTCTGGAGTGCAATTGTTAAGGCTAGGTATTCTTTACATGAATGAGACTCCAGCTGGCAAGTGTAATTATATGATGTGATTTAATGTTTACAATAAAGAGGAGTTTAGGACGAAATCAAAAACATATCAAACTGTTCATGTACCCATCATGGAGTGTCTCATTCTTTGTATTCTTGGAAAAGAAGAAACCTATTTAGACCATTATTTTTTCTCTGTAGGTCCTTGGAGTAAGATACATTACATTCAGTACAAGAAAATACTATTCTAGGTCTACAAGTCCTTGAACCCACTTTATTTACTTCCATGCTTTGCTTCATTTCATTATACACTATTGTCATACATAAAACAAATGCCTATTTTTGATATTTCCCAATCTGAGATTTCCCAAGGTATAATTATTTGAAATTTCCTGTGGTGTAATGAATGATTGAGAGAGCTGGGAACACTCCCTGACTTAGCAGATCACATATTTAGCAATCAGTTCAGTTGTGTTGCTAGATATGTTAAGTTTTTTTGTCATCTTTGGGAATGTGGAGGGGCTACAGAATCAGGAAGGTCTATATTTTAATTCTGACAGTCATTGCTTCAGCTAGGCTAATTATCTTTTCTGTTTCACCTCTACAACTGAATTAATATTTAGCTAAATTACAAGCTGAATATTGGAACAAGGGAGAAGGGAGCTCATTTCAATAGTTGTGTGCCATTGTACACAGTTAATGCATCACCACTGGATTGCTTTGTATGATTAAAACTGGATATGAAACTAGTATGTGAAAGGAATGTCTCCTTCTCAGCCAGATAAGTAAAGGCTCCGTCTTGCTCAGGATATTGGCTTTATATCACTATTTTTGTAGGTTGAGATAACAGCCTTTCTGATATAAGTGGATTGATTAGTATTTGCCTCTTGGTCAGCTGTACAAAAACGCAGCTTTCTACAAAGGCTATTTTTACAGCGTGTTTAACTGGCTGGGGAAATTTAAGGCTCATGTCTTTGTGATAGAATTACCTTACCAAACCTACAGCCTCTTTCATATCTATATCAGATGCTATAGAGAGGAGATTCAAATGATGCCAACCTATAGAACCTGTTGCAGAGCACAGATTTGACATCTTCCAGAAAGAAGGTAACTCTCTTGTTCTCCAGATAATACGGACCTTTCTTCCAGACAACGAATGGACAAGGAGCACATTGTTTACAATTGATCTGAACTCCCACTAAAACAAATAGGACACAAATGATCTTTTTTTCAGGGCACGGGATTTCTTAGGTCACTGTGATCATCTTCCTTTTCTATGTTTAGCATTTGAAGTTTTGTAGTTGAATTAAAAAATTAATGTTTCTAAAAGATTCTAAAAGTTTTTAATTAGTGGGTGGATATTGGACATATGTACTGGAGACTTGGAGAGGTAAATCAGGACTTGAAGTAATCAAGTGGCAGAGGTTACTTTTTTTTAGCTAAATGACCTTATGGTTAACACTGGATGGCACTGAAGTACACACTATGAGGCTAAGTAGGGTACAGGAAGTTCCATTACAAGGCTTCTTTTTGCATGGAATTAACTGGATAAGGGGTTTTCCTGGTATTAACCTCCCTCAAAATAGCATCTGTATTTAAGGTGCTATGCAAAGAGGATTTATAAGTCAACAATAAAGTCTGATTCAGAATTAATCCTGGCGTTATGACAGAAACTCAGCAGACACTTTGCATGGTGACGATTTAATGATTTAGATTGAGACTTCAAGGCAGAGTACAAACTCCACCCTCATACAATGCAAAATAGCTTTCTGTCTGGTTTTATATGACCCTGGGTTACTTACTGACTGACATATGCAGTCAATTGAGAGTTGAGTACATGTCCTCTATTTAAGAGGGAGAATTCATTGTTCATCGATATCCAGATTTTGAGTGGTGTAACCCAGATGAGGAGGAGAACTGCGCATGTACTGAATTTTAAGCACGCTAGAAGTCCCCTGGGTATTAACCAACCTCTTGAATCAGTGCTGACTCTGTTGTGATAAGAATGAAGAACGATGATGCAATGCAAGCAGCAGAGAAGTGGCAATGCCTCCTTCCTGCTTTCTCATATCTGCATCTGCTGTGTATTCTACAGAAGGAAAGTCTCAACCCAGTCCATTTTGTTGTGATTTTGAAGAAGTTGTGTTTCCTGTATTTTAAATTTTGCATTTCTGTTACTTTTAGAGCCCTCTTGATCTTCACATGTCTTGTGTTTTAGCAGAGCAATGAAAAGGCAGGATCCCTCCTATTCTGAACATGTCTAAGACCTTGTCAAGTCACTTGTTTGCGATGACACAGAGGCTGTTTGCAGGAGATGGTTCTGATTCCTTCATATGACATTTTGTTGTTTTTTTGTTGTGGTTTTTTTTTTTTTTTAAGTTGTAATAAGCAGTATTTTCCTTGTTTCATTGCTCTTTTCCAAACCTTAATGACTTATTTCTGCTCTTGTTTTTGAATATGTGCTATTAATTTTGTTGCAGTGGCTTGGAATATGATCCTGTATTTAGTGAGAGATAGGGGAAGTACCAGAGTGCTCAGTTCTTCAAAAAATTACTTTCCTTAAACGGTAAACATAGCCTAATAACGATTTTAATATTATCATTTTTATTGCAATCATTACCCGAGTGAAGTCTCCTAGCTTCCTGTATATGCAAAGTTTATTCTTTAACAGCTTTCCAGTGGCCTTGAAAACACTTTCTTAGTTATGACTTTAACGTGGAGATGTTTGATGCAGCAGGTATAAGCTTGTCAAAGTGTAATCCTGACACCCTCCATCTGAGAAGTACCTTAGTCCACAAACTATTGAGATCAGTAGGTTTTTATCTACAGAGTTCTGTGATGGAGACTGGCACGTGGCAGCAGCATCTGGAACCAGACTAGCAACAGCATCTGGCTGGTAATTAGTGTTCAAACTCAGTAATAAAAGCCAACACACAGATATGAGCTATCTAGTGTTATCTTACATAAATAATGCCTTACAACCAAGACACTGAAATCTGGGGACAAGTCTGCTGTGACTATCCAGAGATATGGAATGAATCTGTCACCGTCCAAGTCAGGCGTAAAAAACAGCTCTGCTTTACAGTGCCACACCATGCAGATCACAGTTCATAATCAGGTATGACAGCCTCTGGAGTTTGTATTTCTTTTAGCTGAGATGGAAACCCCCGCTACTTTTGCTACATTTTACTTTTGTCATGCTCCTGTGTCCGTAGATTATACTTTAGATACCTAAGCCTAAATGACTAGTGATTCTGTTTTAAATCCATACTCAAAGAACTGGAAGCCGGTGCAGATACTATGATAAGGATGGGAAACACTGTGGCAAGCAGATTACCTGAGAAGTGTCTTAAAAACACTTCCAATTAAAAAACAAAAAACAAAAAACAAACAAAAAAAAACGCACTAATTTAGAATATGGTTTTAAAAAAAATCTTTTACTCCTTCATAAATTGAGATGCAAAGTGATATGATTCTAACACAAGTTTTACATTATCCGATAATAAAATCTGACATCAGTGACTTACTCCTTCACCACTTATTCCCTTCCAGTTCTTAAGAAGGTGTGACAAGGACAAACTGTGACTATTCACTTCAAAGCTGTATGCCTCTGAAACCTGTTGACTGAAAAAGAGTAGTGGCTTGTTGTTCTTGTGTGTATTTCTTTACTGCATAATATTTGTTGATAATGTGTGAAATGTTACACACACAGACCGCAAAGAATATGCCTCTTGTTACGGTCTATAGGTTGGAGTCATAAATCCTAAAACACTGCTAAAAATACAGTGGCTTTCCACAAGTGAATGAAAAGTGTCTCACCTTTTCATCAGTTGCTGATGCACCCAAGCAATCAATGACTTGGTTTAAATGGGAGTGTGGGTGGATAGAAAAACAAGCCTCCCTTCTTGTGAAATATCCAATGCACTTACTTTACAGGGGTTACACAACAGTCTATCAAAATAGAGAGAGGAAAATAAATCAATTGTAACACATCTATAGATGGTCCCACAAAATAATCCTGATCGATGCTCATGAAATTTTCAGTAGAGTTCAACCCCGAGTAGCTGTAAATTGCTTCTGACATTACAGTGGTTTATATATCATTTTTATTGGCTTAATGAAATATACATGTGAATGTTCTTCCTTGTCTGCCCTTGACTCTTCTTAATGAGCTCATCGTTTTGTAGCCTTCCTTTGCCATAACAACCACCTTAAAGCAAAAGAAAACATATAATCCAATTGATAAAGTTGATATTAAATGTATTCATGGTATTAGCTATGTTCTAGGTTTTATCCAGCTATCTGTCCTAATTGCGCTTCTGAAAAAATTATCAGTTGTCATTTATGAAAAGACATTTTCTTAAAGAAAATTACTTGGCCATAATTATTCTGCTCAGCATATTAATTATTAATATCAAGATTTTATAACCAACCATAAAACCAAGCAGGCAATCAGGAAGAAGTGACAGTTTTTAATGAAGAAGAGGACTATACTTCATGTGTTAATTCCTGATGAAGCTCATTTATCACAGGATAAATGGTGAAGTTCACTCTGGGAATGGGATAATGCTGAGATCTTTTAATTCAGGCAACAATTTATGACCAAAGAGCGTCGTTGGTTAACCCATGAATGAGGTTGATTTAGACTGTGGTTTTGGTACTAGTGTTAGCTGAAGGGGACAGTGCACAGAATAGAATAAATTTAGTAAACTTCTGATGGTATTTCTAGGTCAGGATAAGCTTATCACTCCGAATCACATTGAGCAACCTGCTCTAGTGGAAGGTGTCCCTGCCCATGGCAGGGGTGTTGCGACTTGATGATCTTTAAGGTCCCTTCCAACTCTAACCATTCTATGATGCTGTGATATTCACCTCCTCTACCACACTTTCTGCTTTACTCTATCACGCTTTTTTCCTTCAATGTCTGATGCATAAGTGCCACAATTGCCCAGCCTTGTTCTATTGTCAGAAGAAGAACTCATCGGAGCACACAACCGATGTCGTCTTTGTGCCGTGAATGTGCTTCAATGATGTTTATAAACTTCTGAATTTTATTTCTTGGGTTTTTTTCGTGTGTATTAAGAATTGATTTGACCATATATATGTCTCTTCTTTTCCTTATTGTATTTAAGTTAAACTTTTACCCATCTAAACCTGTGTACTTGTTTTGGCTGAAATAGAGTTAATTTTACTTCATCACAGCTCATTTGGTGCTGTGTTATAGTTTTGTGACTAAAAGAGTTTTGATAACACACCAGCATTTTAGTTGCTGCTGAGCAGTGCTTGCACAGCATGAAGACCTTCTCTGTTTCCCAAGCTGTCCTCCCAGCCTGTAGATTCAGGGTTCACAGAGTTTGGGAGGGGACACAGGCAGGATAGCTGGCCCCAAAGGAATATTCCGCTCCATATGATGTCATGCTAAGCAATATAAAACTGGGGGAAGAAGGAAGCAGGGGGCATTCGGAATTGTGGCACTTTGTCTTCCGAAGTAACTGCTACATGTGATGGAGCCCTGGTTTCTTTGTGAAGGGCAAACACCTGCCCGCTGATGGGAAGCAGTGGATAAATTCCTTGTTTTGCTTTGCCTGTTTGCACAGCTTTTGCTTTAACCATTAAACCATCTTTATCTCAACCCACAAGTCTTCGCATTTTTACCCTTCTGATTCTCTCCCCCATCCCATCAGGGGGAGTGAGCAAGTGGCTACATGGGGCTCAGATGCCCACTGACAATAAACCATAGCACATCTTCTTCAGGTACTGTTTCTTGTAGTATTGGATGCTCAGTAACAGAGGGCTGTGAAACCTCACTTAGCTGTATTGCTTCATTCATTACTTTACATTCCTCACATTAGCTTCATTCATCACTTTGACTTCCTGCCCCTGACAAAGTCGTCTTATTCTGTTAGGAATCCACTGTGTTCCCCTCTCCTCGCCTGACCTTCATAATGTCTCTGAGGTTCTTGTCCCAGTATCTGTTCCTGTACTAGTCTCTCAGTGGGCATTCAGCCCTTCAAAAATTGTAAGACTATTTTATTTTTTTAAAACCAGGTTAGCCACATGATCTTTTTGCTTTTTGTTTAAAATAGAACTACTTTCTTACATTTCACTTCTGTTTGGAGTGCCATTCTTCCTGGCTTCATACAGTTGCCTGGCTTAACTAAAAGGCAATTAATTTATTGTGTACTTCAACTACAGTCTTCTTTTCTGCTTGCAAAGTGAACTTTTCTTTAAACTTTTCCAAGTCTGAAGCCATCTGCACAGATTTTTAGCTTTAGTGGGGCTTTTAACTGCTCCATCTTCCCCATTAGGGTTTCTTTCCACTCTAGATGGGAGAGGTCATTGCTCAGAATCTGGTTTTACAGTCACCCTAAACCAGTAGAAATGCTGGCCACCATTAAAAGTTATGATCTGTCTATCACTCCCTGCTGTGTGTCCTGCTGCTCCCTTTGGGCTAGTGCTAGTAGCTATGTAGGTGAACACAAACTGAACCTTTTTTTCTTTCCTTTGCTTACTTTTCAGCTCTGTCAGTTTCCTGAACTCAGCTTGCTGTAGAGATGCATTAATCCAACGAGTCAGTATGGAGAAGAAGGGAAGGTGGGCAGAAGAAACTGTAAGATTAAGGAGGAGGAAGAAGTGGTGGGAACTTTATCCTTATGTCTTAATCTTCCTGTGTGAGATCTATTTACTTGGTGTTCACCTGCAACAGCCTTTGTATAACAAGGTGTCCTGTCCAAACCCAGATATAATACTGAGTTTCTAAATTCAGGTTCTCCAGTGCAGCAAGAATGAAGATATGGATCAGATCCTTTTGGCATCATATGTAAGATCTCCCTTTGATTTAAGTAGAATAAAGATTTCACTTTGAAGAAATCAGAAATCAAAATAGTTCTTATTGGTTGATGCCTGCTAAACAAATCTTTCCATTTCTTAGGCATCTCTAGAGTGCTAAGGCTGGAGAAGATCCCAAAAGGAGAACTGATTGGACCCTGTAGAAAAGTATATAGTTTTTATGTACTATGGACAAAGTAGCACAGGCAAACAGGGTAGTTGCACTGTTAAAATACTGAGCTTTATGAACACAGCCCTCAGTTTTACCTTTGGGCATACAGATGGTTTTGACTCTGAATACCACCTTGTGGGTATGCCTACACTGCAGCTTTGGAAGGTCACCTCACAGCAGTGCAAGAGAAACAGTTTAGCCAGTGCACCATGGAGCCTTTCCAGGTGCCTCCTGCAAATTTACCCTGCTGTAGAAGTGGCCTGTGAGGTCCTAAATACTGACAGAAATGGTCACAAAGGAATAAGGTTCTTCATACACTGTCTTTTATATTTCCAATTATAAATATATTGCTAACCATTATCTGATAGAAGTGTACACATAAAATCTTACTCCTGGGTTTAATGAGACCAGGCACAGCAGTAAACAACTTCTTCAAGATGGTAACATATTTGGAGTCACTAATTCCCCGGCTTTACCTCTGAAGGAACTGCCACGGTTTAACCCCAGCCAGCAGCTGAGCACTACGCAGCTGCTTGCTCACTCCCCCCTGTGCCCCACCCCAGAGGGATGGAGGAGAGAATCGGAAAGGTACAAGTGTGAAAACTCATAGGTTGAGATAAAGACAGTTTAGCGGGTAAAGCAAAAGCTTTGCATGTAAGCAAAGCAAAACAAGGAATGTATTTGCTGCTTCCCATCAGCAGGCAGGGCTTCAGCCATCTCCAGGAAAGCAGGGCTCCATCACACCTAACAGTTATATGGGAAGACTCTGATCGTCCTCCCCACTTCCTTCTTCTTCCCCCAGGCTTACTGGCTGAGCATGTTATCATATGGTATGTCATATCCCTCTAGTCAGGTGGGGTCAGTAGACCCACCTGTGTCTGCTCCCAGCTTCTTGTGCACATGGGAAGACTCTGATCGTCCTCCCCACTTCCTTCTTCTTCCCCCAGGCTTACTGGCTGAGCATGTTATCATATGGTATGTCATATCCCTCTAGTCAGGTGGGGTCAGTAGACCCACCTGTGTCTGCTCCCAGCTTCTTGTGCACCTCCAGCCTCCTCACTGGTGGGGAGATGCGAGGAGCAGAAAAGGGCATGACTCTGTTTAAGCACTGCTCAGCAATAATGAAAGCATCCCTGTATTATCAGCACTGTTTTCAGCACAAATCCAAAACATGGTCCCATACAAGCTACTATGAAGAAAATTAACACTACCCCCGCCGAAACCAGCACAGGAACACATAAGCACAGACTATTATTTTAAAGAAAGTTTATTTGAAGATTTGGACATTAATTTTTCTAGTTTTCTTTCTCCCCACCAGGAGGAAGAATGGTGTCCTCCCAGCAGATGCAGGTAACTTACCAGATCCTAGTGAATGAAGGGAAAAAAATGGGAGGATCAAACATGGCAGAGAGATGCAGTCAAATCTGATGTGAATTGGAGAGAAAAAAAAAGCTCTGAAAAGGTGTCAAGAAGAATCATGATAAAAATATAGCACAGCACCCAAAAGATAAAATATGCAGGAAAAGAATGATTATGAAATAACAAAAAGACAGTAAGAAAATTGTTGAGTGAATGAGAGTCAGGAGGAAATATATGATGAAAGACAGCTTTCATGGCTGTGAGTTTGTCTATGACTGCTTTGAAAATTTATGTGGAAGACTGCTATTTGGATGTTTAATATAAGTTTGGTACTTTTTCTGAGATACTACTATTTCTATAGTGATGTAAGTGGACTTATGTAAACACATAAAAGTAACATAATGGAGAGATCACACTGAATGGGAACTGAAGATCTGGATTTGGAGCTTTTTGTAAGTATTCATTAGAATAAGAATTGTTCTTGGCCCTTCCCCACATGCTATGAATAACTCCAGAAAGCATGATGCCTAGATTTTGGAAGTGATCTAAAATAAGAACCTGTTGAAAGCTGCAAGAACAAAGCTGCAAAATTTTTATTCTATTATTCTTTGAGCAAAGTATCACAACATACAGTTGAAGGGCTTAATTCCTCAGTGGCAGTTACTCTATACTTTTTTGCTTTCTAAGGAGGTCCATTAATTGTGATGATGTGAGAGTTTAATGCAGTAATCATTGTTCGTTGTTAATGCTAATCCATTGACCTTAAGCAGTTTGAGCTGAAGATATTTATAGTTTGGCACCACTTGAAGTCTTGGATGTTGAATGGGAAAGTAGTAAGAACTTCCTTCAATTGTTTGTTTCTGACTATCAGCTTGGACTCTTGGCATTCTGTCAGTATCTGGGAGCAGCTGGCCTATTTTATCTTGTACGCACTAATGTTGATAGAGTATTTAAAATTACATTAGTAGAAATGGTCTGATGACAGTACTGTGCTACGTGACCCATGATCCAAGGTCAGTTTCCAATTTTAAAGCATTATGGAAGAAGCAAGTGCAGAGCAATACCACTTTGAGTGGTTCTTGAGACACTAATTGGCTCTGAAGGGCCAAACAATAGATGGAATGGAGCATCTAAAGCATTTATCTTCAGAGCAGACCCAAGGCAAGTAATTGTTCTTCAGAAGAAGAAACTTACGTAGTTTTTAATGCTTGGATTAGTTAATGGCAGAATCTTCCTCTTTTTTCCTTTTCTTTTCTTCTTCTTTCTTTTCTTTTTTTCTTAATAGTTCTTTTTTTAATTTTATTTTATTTATTTTAACCAAATGCAATCTTGGTGGAAGACTCTGTTGGTTGACTGCTTCCATTTCCTTTGCAGCAGAACTGACTCTCTCACTAGGCTTAAAATTCAGTTTGCAAAGGAAAGTGTGCACAAAAATAGGGATTCTTAGAATGGGTTTTCCTATTAAAATGGACATTTAACTTAAGAAGCATAGACCTAGAAGTAATAGAAACAGAGTTCAGCGCAGAATGTTGGTTCTGTTTTATTTAATGTTCTGAGAAAGGACTGCATCCCTGAAAGTTTAAAACCATCTTTTAGAAGGTCCCTCAAATCTGCAGAAAGAAGTATTCCCTTTTATTAGATATCCAGACCGGCCTACTTGGAAAAAGAAGTCTTCTGCACAGTCAGTGAGGCTTCTAAATATACTAAAACTTGCCTGATTTTCCCAACCATATCCTTTGCTCTAACAACCTACCTATAAAATGCTTTATGTGCATTTCAAAAAAATATCATGGGTACTCACTTAAATATGGTTCACTATTGCTGCTTGCATACAGTATCCATCTCTTACAAAAGTCTCACTGGGACTTTAGCAAAGCATACCTATGTTTGGGAGGGGAGACACTATCCCTTTGCTAACATGTTAACCAGATCTTTTTCCTTTTATTAATTCATTTGCTTATCAGCTTCTGGTCTTTCTTCCTCCCTCCCACCTAATATTTCCCTTAGAAAGTGAAACACTTTCCAGAAAAATTATTATTTTAAAATGCTGAATATTTGTAACAGCATAGTTTTTATTGATTTTGAGGTATTGTTTTGGCAGTGTAGAAGAACTTCATTGTAAATCAGTGCAATTTATGAAAGACAAATTTACTGGTAAGTAGTGGATGTGGAATCACTAGCAAAGAGCACAGGCACACGTTGCACTGAGTACAAACACACAAATCATATTTATTTCAAGCCGTGACGAAAAGGCAAGATTAGAAGGAGATTTTTGCTCCCAAGGTATCATATATTTTTAAGTTATTGATTTCTTATCTCAAGAACTTTTCTTCCTGTTACGATGTAAGCAGCCTTCAGTTCAAGACTTGCCTCTTTAAACTTGCTACTGCACAGGAAATATAGTCACTTTTAAGTTAAAAAAAACACACCAAAGAAGTGAGCTTTTAAAAAGTAACTGCAGTCTTCAAAAGGTGAATTAGACTGAAGAAGATCTGAAATAGCTGCAGACTGGAAACAAACAAACAAGCAAGCAAACAAACAATTAATAAAAAAACAGGAGGAACTTTCAAATTACAAAGACTCCCCAAATATTATAAAATAGACAACACAGATCAAAATGCTTCTGTCTCTAATAATTTCCCTGATTAGCTCTTCAGTCTCTCCTTTTCCATTCCATCATTATGAGGTTTTAGGGTTATTTTTGTAATTAAATAAATAATCTCTTCATAGTAATTTGCAGAGTCTCTCTAAGGAAGGAATTGCATTGTCATGTCATCTGAAAACAGACAGATAAATCAGGTAACTTCTGCTCTAGAACTAAATATGTCTCTTTGTTAATTACAAAGAGAATTGTAGAAATAGCTTAGCAAGCTTTCGGATGCCCCCAAGCCAAATGCTGTGGTTAACAGTCTTGAGGGAAAGGATGCCATCCA
>VXBW01001765.1:0-51983 GCA_013400375.1 Thinocorus orbignyianus
CCAACGGCAACACAGGCCTTCAGGTGCCCTGAAGTCATTTTACCACCAGCCTATGCTCGGCCGTGGGTGAGTTGTAGTGAAGAAATTATGTTGGTTTTCTCTCAGCCCTTGTCTCTGTCTCGTCCCTCCCAAGGGAAAGGTGGGTGCAGGCCCAAGCCCTGCTGATGGGCGGAGCTGAGAGCCCTGGTGCTCCCTTTTCTCCAGGCCCTGCGGAGTCCTGTGCCTCTGGCCCTCACTCTGGGGCTTCAGTTTGGGCCTCCGCTGGTCTCACTTCAGTGTGCCGTGTCTGCCTGGATCCGGGATGCTTGGTGCTTGGGGAACCCTGTGATTGTTCGAAGTTTCCCTTGGTATCTCCTCTGAAATTTTCACAAGAATATATGAGTACTTCCGAATGCAGAATTTTAAAGTAAAAAGAGTTAGAGATCAGGGTTTTAAAAAACATGGGAATCGTACTGAAAGATACTGTATTGATTTTGACAGAAAACATAGCACAAAATTATATTTTCACATGGATCATAACTTAGTATATGATAAGGTTTTGGTCTTAAATTATATGTTATAGAAACATCATGGTAATTTTGTGCGTGTGTGTGTGTTGTTTTTTGATTTTGGTGGGGATTTTTCAGTTCCAGCTGTAGAAAAAAAGATGAAAATATTTCTCTGGAAATTGGAAACTTTTAGGACTATTGAGCTCTGTGTTCACAGTGCATTAGAATTGTGTTATTTAGAATAGGACTTCCTGCAATTGCCATACATTAAGTAAATAATGTTGGCTTTAATGGTGTACCTACAATTGAATTTATTGCAAAGTAGTAATGGATTTCTCTCAGATTACTGGGAATTTAATTTAATTAAGATGCAATAGGGAGTAGGGAAAATGTAGCTCTCCTGACTGCAACTGTGTTTAAAGTCCATCTTAAGACAAACTACGTTGTCAAAGTATCTGTCCCAAAGGTCTTTTCCTTGTTTTGAGTGGACCATTTCTTTTATCAGGAAAGGAGTACAGAAGGTGTAAGTAAGATTTTGTGTAGGCATCATAGTACTAATATAGCCAGGACTTGTGATTTATGTCTTTTTTGCGAGCAATACCATCACAAAAAAAAAGTTGAACTTTTTGTGAGAAACTAAACGTGTATGAAAAGCAGATGGTTAGATTTCCATAAATTTAAGGCTGTTTATTAGGAAAAAGAAAGTCATACTGAGCATGCTGGTCACATTCTTCCCTAAAAGTTCTCTCTTTTATTTGTCTAGGTGGTACACAGTCACAGGTCCCATCGGGCTTCTCCCTACTAGAATACATGAATAGCAGTGATTAAAATTTATTTTATGTTTATATTCATGTGTGTTCCTGTGTCTGCGTGTGTTTCCTTTTTTTCTGTCATGAAGACCTACACTTAGTTGCCACTGTATTAGGTCATTGTAATACAATCCACACAGACCATGGCAGTTGTTTTAAAATTTCAGTAACTTCATCAAATGAACAATGTTATTAGATGGATAAATACACATGGCATAGACTCTAATCCTCCTCTTCTTGATTGTACTGATTTTATGCAAATTCATTATTAAAAGTGGCTGTAATTCAATATGCATCACTAATCTCCTTAGTTAATCAAGGCAAATACAAACTTTTTGGACTGCACTTTATAGGGATTTCAGACTTTCAGTCTCTTTGTCTGCACTTATGCTTTAGGAGAAGATGACTAATACGATTTTCTAATCAGATTTGTAACTCAAAGAATGTAAATTGCATATCAAATTGCCAGGGCAGTGCACATCAGGACGAGTTACTGAAAAAGGAGAGAAATAAAACATTTAAAAAGAAAGAAAACAAAACTCCACCCACTATGCTAAAAGTTTTGATTAATTAGTGTGACCTGTTTTGTATTTCATATGTCAAAGAAGAAAAATGAATGTGTATACTAGAGCCATTTACTGTGCTCTTGTTCACCAATCAAAGTATCTTAAAAAAACCTCATACATGAGAGTATTCAGGCAAGGAGTTTGAAATGTAACAGATCACAAGTCATTGGGCTAGTGCTCCATGTTTCTAAACTTTGTGAGAAACTTTGGAAACTTACATTTCTGCCTAATGAACTTTCTAATAATCGTACTAGCTTAAAACTCATCCAATACAATGTTGTTAACAAGAATAATATCTAACCCATAAGTCAGAAGGTGATTTATTGAAAATATAATGGAATTTAGTTCTGCAAACAATCTATTGAAAAGTTTTCAAGGATTAATGAGGTAGAATGATCCACCTGCATATCTTAAGGTATGCTAATTCATAGAAGTTTTGGGTTTATACAGAAATTGCTGAGAAAGAGACCCCTGCCATTCATGTAGCAAGACATTTTTAACAGAGGAAGCAAATATAAGTAAAACACTTCAGAGTTAGGAAAGAAGCTGTTAGATTACAATTTAGATAGTTATCATTAATATTAATATTTCTGTACTTGTATGTGTTTGATGTTATTCATAACATATTTCAATAACCCTGACTAAAATTAGTCTTTTTCTTCAGGTATCCTAATATGATACTGGCAACAAATAAAAATAATTATCTTTGATACCTTTTTGTGATAAACACTGGATTCCAAAGTAAAACTTCATTTTGGGTTTAAAACCTCTGAGGTAGGTGCAAATTGACAGTCATCTTGGAAATGAAAGCATTTAAAATATACAAAAGTGAATCTCTTGAGTAAATATCTTGATTTCTATATTTGAACAAAAACTAATCAAAGGCTGTTTTCAATTTTTCCAACTCTGGCAATACGACTGCTGTTTCTCATATTCTAAGGGAAATTGTAAAAAAAAAAAAAAACCAAAAAACTGGAGATTTTCTAACAGAATGTGGTATTTAGCAGAGATTATAAACTCAGAGGCCGTAAAAACATTTAGATGTTAGGACCAACAGAGTCTTTCCATACACTGCTAAACAGAGGTTATTAAGTAGTAAAATACTTTCAGCAGTGAATAAAAGTGATTGTTCTGCTGGTTGGGTATACAAAAGATGACAATCCCAGATTCTGGATGGAGATGTTAAGTATAGAAAATTGTTGAGGTAGTCCATTAAATGGGAAGAGTCTGAACATGAAGGAGATGTGGTGCATTGTACTCTGCCACACTGAATGATACGCCTGTGCACTTTATAGATCCTACACAGAGGACTACTTTGAGTGGGTTTTTCAACCCTGGAGAAATTCATCAAGTACATCTGTGGCTACACAATGGTTAACAAAGAACATATAGATATATATTTATTTTGTTGCAGTTACCTAAAGGGAAAAAAAACAATTGGGAAGTTATTAAAAAAAATCTTTATGTTCTTTATGTAATAAAAATTGCACACTGTGTTCAGTTCTTTTGCTTCAAATCTCTGAACCTGACTTTGTACAGACTACAAGACTGGAAGGGATTGTGTGCTGCTCACTCGTGTTCCAAGTTGAAAATCAGGTCTCTTATGTTAGAGAAACAGAAGAATGTCTCTCCAATTTATGCCAACAGTGAGGCAATTCCCATCATCTTTCCAACAATCAGTTTATTAGGTACAGGGAATTTACAGACCTGTCAGTTTTAGAATGGGTATGAACCACTACTCTTTAACATGAAGCCACCCTTAATTGTCACTGAAGGTTTGCTTCTGTTGCCTTAATTTGATTGTGTATCTTTTGATCTCAGTATCAAATGTTAAACAGAGGACAAAACATGTTTTTGATTTAACAGCTCTAAAAAGAACAAGAAGGCTTTTTATAGCTCATTCTTTAGCAGAATCTATGGAGGAATCCCCAATTGTATTTTAGAAAGCTGGACAATACAAAGATCTCTTCAAAAAAACCCCTATGCTTATGGCATGTTACAGAGACACGCAGGAAGGTACCTAATATAATCACTAACACAGAATCATATTTAATAGTTGTAAAAGCCTGTTATAATTTACTAAATTTGAGAAATAGTCTAGCAACAACAATGAAAGACAAAATAATGCATCACAAAATATCTTTTCTTCATTAACTCTGACAAGTGAAGCCTAGTTTTAGTAATTCATGATAACTTGTAACGAGCTGATAAATAATCTGAAACATATATTACAATAACAGTAATAAAGTAGGAAGCTTTTATAACTTCTTTTTTTTTGTTTGGTTTTTTTTTTTTTTTCAGTGGTTATCCTGCAGCTAAGTCATGCCCTCAGTCCTGGGGCAGTTTGCTTAATAACATAAAAGAGTCTATAAATAAAACTTGATATTGCATCTTCTAACATTTGTTTCCAAAGATATTTACTAACTCCTTGAATGTTATAGAAGATAGAACATTTCTGCTTTGCTCATTGATGGGAATATATTTTTTCTGGTCTCAAATAGTTAAGGCATCTGCACTGAAAGCTAGAGACGATAAAAAACAAACTTTTTTTTTTTCCTTTGAATTAAAATTTGTATTAGTCTGGTGGTAGACATTTTAAAATATTTTAACGGTGCCATATTTAGAGACATGAGAAACTATGGTTTTCTTACTCCAAGATAAAGGCACCACTCAGATAAAGCTATTCACAAGCTACGGTAGAATAGGGAATAAATTATGGTTTTATTTTCTCCTTGCAGCCTGGAAATTGTTTAATAAGATTTTACATAAAAGCATTTACTGTGTACATAATGATAACTTTAAAAACCACACAGAGTTGTTTTTCTTTGCATATAAAAATAGGACATAAAGAGATGTAGCTTTGTTGCAAGTAATGTTGTTAGATGCTTTCTTATTCAGCTCATCTGTGTTATTATGTCAATGACCATTATGTCTACAATGCTCTGCCCTGCAATAATGATAATTAGTGAGATTAAATTGGTAACAATTTTTTGTTAGCAGTAATTTTAGAACTTATAAAAAGGTCAGGAGAAATGCTGGGAGAATTTTACTCTCCACCAGTGTGCAAAATAGGCTGGATCATTACAGGGGGAAGAAATTAAAATATTTATCAAAGGAAATATGTTTTCATGTTAAATTTGTAAAAAGACTGTAGTTAATTTATGTGCCATTGAGGAATATAGGGTTTTATTAAACTGCCTATTGTATTCTTCAAGAATACTCTTAATACCATCTGCCACTTACAGTACCTGTGAAAGAAAAAAAGAAAGTGGTTTTTTTAATTACCTACAGCTTTCTCATGCTTTTCTGCTTTCCTGGGATCTTTTAGTACTACCTGGAAACATGCTATAATGATAAAATGGTATTTTTGCATAATCTAATCCTTTATATTATAAAAAAAAAAAAAACCACCATATTTTTTTCCACTTTCTTTTAAAAAATGCCAATTCTTCATAATTCTGAACTAACCCCAATGCAGTAAATTCAGCACATGCAAATGCTTATAAGGGAGATATGTTTTGGAGTTTTTTTGTTGTTTGGGTTTGGGGTTTTTTGTTGTTTTTGAAGTGTGTGCTCTGACTTTCCAATACTGATTTACTTATTAGTACTGTTTGTTGGCACTTTTGCAGCCACTGACCAAAAGCTAAAAATAATAAAGAGGTGCTCGTATTCTGCAATATACAGATGATAAAACTGACAAAGAATGCTTTATCTGAACTCCCAAAGCAGAACCACCCTTTTCGCTGAGATGCCTTAGGTAAAAAAAAAATCTTAAAATTGTAACTTGTAGTCGGAGAGTATCCCCAAGCACAAAATTCAGGACACGATTGCAGGACAATGAACCAATTGGGCAATAGCCTCTTTATGTTTTAAAGGCAGCAGTTGTTCAAGTACAGTTCTTATCTCTGATCAAAGTAGATGCGAAGCTGTTCACAAATAAAATATCAGAGAAGTGAATCTCATACTAAGAAGAAAGTCCGACTTCAGGAACAAAATTTTATCCTAAAGTGAAAATGAAGTGACTCCCTCAGTGTCATTTACCAAGATCAAAATGCATAGATTATAACACATAAAAATTTCCCTACAACTGAAGATGATACAAAGAACAACAACAACAACAAAAAAATAGGAATCCTATCTAAAATAAATGTCCTTTCTCACTCAGCCTCCTGGTAAACTGGTATTCAGACCACCAGCATCAGCCAGTTAGTTGGTACACTCCTTTCACATGGAGCACAGTTCTGTCACCTGTGGTGATGAAACCACATTTGGAGTCCTAATCTCAATAATAACATGCCATAAATAAGGATTTTCAGTGGAAACTGATCCCAAGAAGCTTCCATATGAAACTTTAAAATGCTACTTACATTTATATCTGTTCTCACTGTTCCAAGCTCAGCCCTCAGAGTTACATTTTCTCAGATAGTATTGCTGAAAAGAAATCTGGTTAGTACAAGCAATATTGTGCTGTGAAACTTCTGACTATTCCACAAATAAAAAGAAACACAAAACAACTCTGATTCTTTAATGCTATCATACAACAAGCTGTGAATTCATGCGAACATTCCCTTAGAAAGCTATCAAATACAAGTCCCTCTGATCAGTTCATCACATGAAACAGAAAAAGCAGAAACCTTTGAAAAATTGACCCATTTTATAAAGGAGTTCACAGTAAAAGTCAGCTATAGAGGAAATGAGTTGTTACATGATTCCAGCTCTATGTGAAAATATAGATAAGCTGTTGATTGCTTCTGTAGTTGCCTTTGTCATTAAATTAAACAAGGAATTAGACACCAAACTTAATAATTCAGCTGATACTCAATATATTATCTCTCCTTGATATAAACACAGAGAAATTTACTTCAAATTAACTCTTGCAAGCCAATTAATGCCTTTTATATATAAATCCAAACAAACATTTTCTTCTCAAAAAAAAGATAGGTACGCATCTCTTCTCTCTCATTTTTTGTTCTGAGAATTTTTACATGAAAAGAGATGACTTGTGTTTTAAAGGTCACCTGCTCCCGCTGTTTGTTCTGCCCCTGAAGTCATAATCTTCTGCCTGTGACATCACAATTAGTTTCTGCAGAGCTGATTATAGCCACAAACAAAGGATTATGACTTCAGGTGAGGGATAAGCAGCAGGAACAGATGAGCTCCTGAGGAAAATGTTCCCTGTTCATGACTGTATCCTTAGAAACAAAGTACAGAAAGTAAAAGTTGTGCTTGATTCAAAACAAAACACTTTATACAAGACAGCAGTATCTGTTAGCAATTGCCTATTGGTCACATGCATACAATTATTTTCCAGATAAGTGCTGCTTGATAAAAGCAAGATATGGAAAATATTCAATATATAAGACCGCGGTTCCCAGAACTACATTTAATTTAGATTGACAAGGCCCAGATTGTCTCATTCTGTATTGCCCATGCCACACAATAGATAAGCAGCGCACTTCACAATATCAGCAAAGATACGGTCCCTGCACCAAAGTGAAGCTAAATGAGAATACGCAGAATTGCAAACAGGACTAAAGTACATGATGTCAGGACAGAAAAGAACAAATTAAATGACAATATAATTCTGTGGGAGGCTAATGTGTATGTCTTGAAACCAAAAATGCAGATTTTAGTATGAATTATTACCTGCTCACTGTTTAAGAAAAGGGGTTTTTTTATTGCCTGTCAACTTTAACCCATTGAGAGAAGCAGTGTTTTCTGTCTAATGGTGACAGCAAGGGGCTTTGGGACTCCACCATTTCCTTGCTGAATTACTTTAAATAAGTCACTCAGTGCATCCAGATCTCATTAATTGTTCTGTGAAATGCAACACTGTAGCCTTTACAATAATAGGGACTTTTTAGTCCTTCAGATGAGTGCATGTGCAAATGTCAGAAACATCTATATCCATCTATCTGTCTACCTATTTATCTATCTATTCATTCTCTCTACATAAATATATTTATGAAGGCTTTGGGCCTGATTCCCAGGTACTGTAAGTTACAGCCCTGAGAGCCTGTGCTTCTATTAAAGTATTAAAGCCAAGAGTAAAATGAATTTCCCAAACTTCACACATACAGAAATGACAGTTACGTTGTGACAGATGTACAGAATGAATATTATTTTCCTTCCTGGTTTTGCGCCAAGAAATACATTTCAAAGATATCAGAAATTATACTTCTCATTAATAAATTAACTATTTCAAAAACATATTGTTCAGGGAAAGAGGAAAAAATCCCTTTTAGTGAGACTGAAAAAGTTCAGCACGTTGATACTGTGCTGTGAAACCTGAAGAAGCCTTCATTTTGACTCTGCAGAAACATATCACCTTCACTTAAAAGCCTACCAGGTATTAATATTTCATAATTTATAATTAATCTTTTTAAGTCTTACCTTGATGAAAGAAGCCAAGCAGCTAAGATTAAGTCTGCAGTCTCTAAAACTTCCATTTGCCCAGAGGATATTCCACTGGGTTTAGTACTCAGCCCCCTATTGATTTTAATTTATATAAATGATCTGTTGCCTCTCTCACACTACTGCGGGGGTACCATGTGCACAGGCAGATTAGAGACAGGCTGGTGGTAATGAATTACTAGGCAGACGCTTTCCACACGGACTGCTGCAAACACTGATTTATTTCTTCAAGAAGTTAAAATTCAGGTTTAACTTTAAGTATTGTCCAGGCTGTGGCCAGATGGCTAAGGGAAGTAATACCTACTAGGTCTTTATCTGACTATGAATCATATATTTAAAGTCAGTAGGGAGAAGAAAATATGTAGAATAGTAAAATTAATAATAATGAAGTACCTAATCTAAGTGGAACTAGCTCAAAAGACATAAAAAAGACCTGAGGTCAGCGGTAAGGTGAAATAGGCTGAAGCAAGTAGAAACTAAATGCATTTTTGGCTGTTTCTGACACTCAGAAAGATGACATCTTCATTTCTCCCTGACTTGCTTCTGGGCAGCAGGCCTATGCATTTAAATACTTCCTGTTTCCTTAAAAACATAGGTGTTATGCAATTTTTATGCAAGTTATCATCACAAAAAAAAATGAAATTTAAGTTGAGCAAGTTATTTTACTTCTAAGTGGATATGATAGCTAGGTCTGCAAGAGTTTTGTGTGAGGTTGATCTTCCAGTTCCAAAATCTCTTCCCGCTGTTATATTTTTTTTTCCCTCTAAACTTAATTTCATTTTATACTTCAGCTGACTCTTTCTTTCCACCAAAGACTCTTGACAGAGGTTGTTTACTGTTCAATCAGGCTGATGGTCATCTCAAGCAAATTTCATCATTGTTGATTTCCTCATAGCATTACCAGTTTGGCTAAAACACCCTCAGAGGTGGGTAAGGTATTTCACATAGCTTACACTCATACTTTTCCCTTTTTATCTGTTGTTATCCAGGCCATGTCACCACGAGGAGATCATTTGAATTCCCCTACTATAGTAACCTCCCTGACTATTGCAATCCATCCTCTTCTGATCTTGCAGAATCTTCCATGGTGTCCTGATGGCAGTGGTGTTTGCTCCTTTAAAACCATAAAACCTTGCAACCTCTGCTATAAGTTTTCACTAGTATCAGCCAAAAAACTGATACAGATCGTTGGGGTTTTCCTCATGGCTGGAGCTAGAACCTCATCAGTCTTGGTCTCGTGCTATTATTTTTAATTTGTTTGGAGAAACCAGAAATCTGAAAGTTTAGTACTTCAACATAATCAGTAAAACTGTGCAGTGAAATAAAACGCTGCCTTTCCTGATTCAGAAATGCATAAAAATCAGGAATGGTATTATATGCTGTGCCAGTGCCAAGGGATTTACGTTCCAAAGATTTCTCTTCACTAATGTCATGTAGGTCTTGAACTGACATTGCACACCGCTCATCACTCAGAGACGCAGCAGTACGTCAACATCTTTAATGACAGCAGTGACATATCTTGGATGAAGAGTCTCCCATGTTTATTTGTCAGTTTTATTTCTCCATTTCTAAGTGTTCAAGCTTGTTTGCGGGTTACAAGGGCAGTATCTTCAATTGCATGAAAATACCTTCAAACCCAGGACCAGAGGATAACAAGAAGGATCCTGGATCATTAAGTCCTGTCTCCCAATGTCAGAAATGTGGCAATAATTTAGCTGATCTCATACATCAGCCAGGCTCCATCTGAAAAATTTTTCCCTCACACATTAACTAAGAGGTTGTTTTGTTTTCCAGATTTTTATTTTCCCAATCTTAATTATTATTTTAGTTTATAGCCTGAATGTTTGTATCCATCATCAATTTATATCCATTTCTTCCTGTACCAGCATTGTCTTTCAGCTATTTGAATTGACTCTTTTTTCCCTTTCTGGTGCATACCCAACTGATGTATTTTAAAGAAGAAACACTTTTCCCACATAATTTTCAATTTTCTATCTTTCACTTTTCACTAATAAGACAGATTTTCCAGCCTCTTTGTTACCATTGTAGACCTTATAAATATGTCTATTAAATGAAAGCAGTAGCTCTGTTTTCATTTAGCTTTTCAGTACACAGACTTGTTATAAATGACGTTTTATGTGAAGTTCATTGGTGCACTGTGCCAGTGTCTCCTGGAAATACATTCTCTGGTGTGAGGGTTGTATCAGATACGTCCATTGCCACAATATCATATTGTGATTAACTAAATATTGTCTTTTCATCAGATGTGATAGCTGCCTGATGAATTGCTAGCTTTAATAGAAATTCATCTATGAAACAGATCTTATATCTTTCTCCGTGGCAAAAGCAAAACATGGTGCTTTATGATACCATGCCTACTAAATGTTTTCATTTTCTGTTTTATGACAACGGGCTGCTAAATGCTATAATCTTAATTATAGGAGTCTTCTTTTTTTGGTGTTGGTGTAAAACTCTTTTTCCTCCTCTCTGCCATCCTTCATTTTGGTGATTATCTTATTTTCATTTTTCCTTTAAGATCTCCTGAATGCCGTGTTCATGTCTTTGAACTTCACACTTAGATCTTAGTTACAATTTGCCTCCTATTTCTTCTTCTCCATTGTGACCTTAAACTCTTATACGCACACTGTCACTTCCAGCTTTCACACCACCTATGGTGGTTTGACCCTGGCTGGACACCAGGTACCCACCAAACGCACTGTATCCCTCCCTCTCCTCAGCAGGACTGATGAGAGTAAAATATAATGAAAGGCTTGTGGGTCAAGATCCATCAGGGAGAGATCATTCACCAAATTCTGTCATGGGCAAAACTAGATTAAGCTTGGGGAAATGAGTTTAATTTATTTCCAAGCAAATCAGAGTAGGATAATAAGAAATAAAAACTACTTCTTAAACACTTTCCCCCTACCCCTCCCCTCTTCCTAGGCTTAATTTCACTCCTTATTTTCTCTGCGTCCTCTTCCTGAGTGGCACACGGGGATGGGTAATGGGAGTTGTTGTCTCCTGTACTTTCTCACTACAATCACAGAAACACAGAATGGTAGGGCTTAGAAGGGACTTTCAGCCGCCATCTAGTCCAACCCCCCTGCCAAAGCAGGTTCACCCAGAGCAGGTTGGACAGGAATGCACCGGAATGCACCCAGGTGGGGTCTGAATAACTCCAGAGAGGGAGACTCCATAACATCACTGGACAGCCTGCTCCAGTGCTCTACCACTCTCAAAGTGAATTTTTTCCTCATGTTGGGATGGAATTTCCTGTTTTCCAGTTTGTGCTCGTTGCCCCTTGTCCTGCTGCTGGGCACCACTGAAAAGATCCTCTGGCCCGATCCTCTTGACACCCATTCTTTAGATATTTATAAGCAGGTTGATGCCGAGTTGCTTTTCTATCTTTTGTGAGATCAGTCAGGACTTCATTTTAGTTTGTCATTAACTGTTCTTCATCTGTCACTAAAGGCAGAGACCTCTTCTCCAACCAGCCCTGCAGATTAGCATTCCCCAGACTTCTAGATTGGTGAACAACACAAATTGTCATAGCTACACAAATTGAGAAGAGGAAGTTCAAAAACCATCATATACATGGAAAAGCCTGAAATTTGATTATAAATCTCATGCACCCAGAGGTTAACTTCATGCTTTTGAAGGTCAGTCTCTAATTTTGATTCTACAAGTAATGTTTTTTCTTGGCAAACTGGTGTTGTAGAAGTAAGATGTTTTATAATAAATCATAATGAATGCAGATAGTCCCATCTGAGAAGATTTGCAGAAAACTGCAAAGACTTGCAGAAAACTTATTTCACATTTTATAACTAAAGGTCCAGCTTGTTGGAAATTTTAAAAATGCTTGTAAGCACTATCAGATTATTGCTTACTAAAGTGGATTATTAAATATAATATTGACTGCAGTCTTTTCTTTGTGTTTCATGTGTTACCTGTAAAATGTAGCTGTACTTGCTCTGAAAAACTTTTAGATACTTTGAAATTTTAGAGTTCAGTTCATTTGTATAGTATGTCTTCCAGAGGTGGTGTAAGACATCTTTAAATTTTTGCTTCTTTTGTGCTTCCTCTCAAACTGAACTAGGTCAGTGAGGCTGGTTGCAAAAACACAAAGTTACTCTGTATTGAGCAAACAAGCTCAGTCACAAAGACAATTTACATAGAGCTTTTAAATACTTCTTAGATTACACCAGAAGCTTACTCTAAGTTAAGGATATAAGTAGCTTTCACTGTAGAGATGGCATTTAAATTCATATTTTCTATTCCTTAGACCACATCTGTGTAATGAATCTTTCTGTCTAGATCTGTTTCCATATCTTGTGCATTACGTTTACGAATCACCTGTCAAACACCCAACAGGTTTAAGGTAAAGAGCCCAACCTAAAACAGAAAAAAACACCTTCAGCTTAATTTCAGTTTAGCGTGACACAATAAATAACTGTGACCAATGCTGATATATCAGGAATGCAATTACAAATGTCATGAACAAGTACATTGATTTTAGAAAATGGATGCATTCTGTCAGATCATCCACTGCTGAAGAGGTCTAAAAATGAGAGACTGGTTTGTGGTGCTTCCTCCTACTATTCAGTACTGCAATGTCTCATACCTTTGAGTTCTTTTGTATATCATCTTTGAGTTTCTTTGTTTCTCATAGTTTGTTGAAACATCCTTCTTATACCCTTGTGCACCTGTAAATCCTGCCAAATACTGCTGGGGTGTTCCCCTTGACACATCATGACTCTTGTCTTGCTGAGGCATTTCAAGGTAAGAACTTTAGGGGAATACCATGTCAAAGGCTGCAGAAGCAGGTGAGATATGTGAGACACAAGATTCTCAAGCAAACATTCAGTTTTCTATTTATTTCAACAACAATAGCTGAGGGGAAAAAAAAAAGTTTTATCTTTTCCCTGAATTAAAGTACATGATTTTTAAAACTAATTTAATTTATCTTGCAAAAATATTTCTTAGCATAACTTTAGAAAGAATGCATGCCACTATCTATCTGCTACACTCACAGAGCATTCATTTATATGTCATTCATTTGTTCCAGTGATTGAAATGTCAGATTACCCACGTATCCCCTGTGCATAATAAAACCACCACTTTAATTTTTTGGAGGTTTTTCTGAGAAATTGGTAGTGCGGTATATTTGAGCACATCTCTCTTCTGCAGTCTCAGTAAGAGTTTTATTCAAAGATCAACCTTTGTCTTTTAGATTTCCATATCCAATACCTATTTTAACATTATGTACATTATTCAAACCAAGGAAAATATTAACTAAATTACATTCAGAACTTAGAATCACAGAATTATAGATTTAGATTGGAAGGTACTTAAAGATCATCTAGTTCCAACGCCCGTGTCATGGGCAAGGACATATCCCACTAGACCAGGTCACTCAAAGCCCCATCCAGCCTGGTCTAGAACACCTCCAGGGATAGGACATCCACAACTTCTCTGGGAAACCTGTTCCAGTGTCTCACCGCCTGCATAGTGAAAAATTTCTTCCTAATATCTAATCTAAATCTATTCTCTTCGTGTTTGAAGCTATTTCCCCTATCCAATCACTACATGCCCCTGCAAAAGATCCCTCCCAGCTTTCTTGTAGGCCCCCTTCGGATATTGGAAAGCTGCTGCTATAAAGTCTCCCTGGAGCATTCTCTTCTCCAGGCAGTACAACCCCAACTCTCTCAGCATAGGAGAGGTGCTCCAGCCCTCTGAGCATCTTTGTGGCCCTCCTCCGGACTCACTCGAACAGGTCCATGTCCTCCTTATGTTCCAGAATTTAATTGTCTTAAATGTCTTCCCTTCTTCCAACATGTTTTTAAAGATACACAGAATTTTAGGCACTTGATTACTACAGGAAAAGTAACGAGATGTGCAGCTAATTATAGCAAGATGAATGGCCACAACAGAGAAGAAAAATATGAGATAAAAGAATACTCCAATATTCTGAAAAGTCAAATATTTTTGGAAGAAATTATCGAAACAAAATAGTTAACAGAAAATTTGGAAATATTGTTTAATGTATTTGAACAACTTTTAAATTTCTGTTAATAAGTATTCATTAAAATATATTATCACTTGAATGTGTAAACAATGCAAAAGTTTTAAGATTTAAAATATTTTCGTGACTAGGCAATTCAACCTTCAAAGTAAAATTAACTCATCCCATGTCAGACAAAACCCCCTACCTTATATGTCTTAGCTAATTGACCAGATCTCTCAAATAATTAATTTACTGTAATGGACAGAAGAATACTAGCAAGAAATATTAACTCTAAAATTCAAAAAATATTCTTTTGAAAAAAAAAACAACTTCTGAAGAGATCTTTTAAAATTCACATCAGCTTTCATGAATATGAAAGATGGTCTGATTCCAGCCAATAGATCATTCTTTTGAATTATCTGTCTCTATTTTATTGTGAGGGATACATCTACTGGCAGATGAAGAATGATTCCAACTCAGTTCCTCTGTCTGGACTAGAAAGAAGTTAAGACAGAGAGCTATAGCGGTTCTTCATGATTCTTATATGTAATGTAGGAATCATAAATCACTCAGCAGGGAAAGGAAACATTATCTATTCTATCCACAGAAGCAGACATTATAAAGCTGGAGTTCTAAATAAGATCAAGTATAGTTATTCCAGCAGTAATGCTATGGACCCACAATCTTTTTTTTAGTCATGATTTTGTCAAAGAATAATTCTGATAGATCTTATTTCTATTTAATATTTTTGAATTCTGTATCACTGCCCAGTCTTTAAAATGTGAGTAGTTTCTATCTACCTGTTTCACTACTTGTTAGTGTTTGCATAAATGCAGTAACCATATCCTTTGTAAGAGTATTTTTATAAAATGGACCATGTTGAGTTGATCAGGGAAGTAATCAGAGGAATCAGAGAAAAGTACTATTTTACATTTCCTCTTCTTCAGTTTCTCTGATTTTTTTTTTTTTTCATTTGAAAATCTAAAGAATATTTGTAACCTTACTGCTCTGACAGTCCTATACATAAGCCCAAGAAAACAAAGTTGAGGGCATGGTAGGCAGCTTTCAGGGTAGGAAAGCTTAAAGGATATTCTTTTAGCAACGTAGAGAAATGTAACCATCACACCTGACAGAAAGCTAGTTTCATCATCGTGCTTGTCATTCCAATGGACAAAAATACGCAAATATACCAATGAATCTCTCATATTCATGTAGGTTGTTTTTTATTTATTTATTTTGCATAGCAACATTTGGCAAAGATGTCTATCATTGCTGTCATATATTATGTAGTTAAACCCCAAAGTCTATCTGTTCTGATGGGTTTCTCTGTCTGATCCCACTGCCTCATCTATTACGCTTGTATCCACAAAGGAATATGATACATTCAGTTAGAACTGAGCCAACTTCTGGCTAACGAGTCTTGATGCATCTGAAAAAACTTGTAGCAAGGAAATTGAGACGTGGCAAACCCAGCAAATGAAAAAAATGAACTGTAATGAAACTTCAGCTCCAGAATTAAATAACTTACACTGTAGCTGAAATATACAAGACGTCCAGAGGAGATCGTCTACACTTGATTAGATTTACAGATGTTTAAAGAAATTAAAAACTTCAATAAAAATCATCATGCTGCCCTGCTGTTTGACTTAAAATTAAGTGGCATAGTTTCAGTAGGTTTAAAAGATCTAAACTTAAACAGAGGATCTAAAATATTTGAGAATAAACTACACATATTAATTGAAAATCACAATGCAGCAGGTAAAATTAATTCTATTTTTTCCCCTCAGACTCTGAGATACGGTATAGTGACCTATATACATATATAGGCTGTTTTGGGAAGTTTATCTTTTTTTTTATTTCAAAATTTACTGACCTGGCAATAATCTGTCAAATCAAGAAAAGAATAAATATGACTTTTAGTATTTTGATAGTTTCACTCTAACTGGGATAAAGATATGTAAGTAAAAACCAGATTTCCAGTTTTCCTGGAGTAGCAGAGTGGAGCTTCTATAGTAAAGACTTGCAGATGCTAGACACTGTATAAAGTTTTTCAACTCAGCAGACTACAATCTAAATAAAAGAGAAAAGTTAATCCAATTGGAGACTCCAGTTTGAATTAGAAAAAAAAAAATAAAAGAAAAAACAACAAAAAAAGAATTGTTTTTTTCAGATTCATTTTTGTATTTATGAATATATTTCTTTTTTTTGTTTACAAGGATTCAATAAGTGAAATCCAAAACTAATGAACTTAGTTATTCATAGTCAGAAAAAAAGAATGAGTCTCAGTCCTCTGCTGGTTTGAAGAGTTCTTTTCAGAGGAGTAGCAGAATTATTGCAGACCTTTCTCTTGTAGTAGCAGTCACATTAAACTACCAGTGCCCCAGTGAATGCCCACATTTTCCTGTCATGTTATATATAGAAGCTATATTGAATATAAACAACCCAAGCTGCTTGACAAAGAAACACTGAGGAGAAATGTTAAGCAAAAAGACTGCTATCTTAATTGCCTCCTCTTAAATATTAAGATTCCTCAGTTTGAGTTATACTGAAGGTATTTGGAATAAGTCAGGTCTAATTATGTTCCATTTTCTTAACAGCCATTTTATCCTGACAGCATTTACATGGTTCAAGGGAATCAGAAGGACAAATGTTTTCACTTATTTATACAACTTGATGGAACATTCCATGTCTCACATCACGTTTCATGGCATTTCTTAAGCAAAGGGAAGATAAAACCTTGAAATATGTTTTTCATATTTTCACCAGTCAAGGTTTCCACAAACTTGAGGCTTTGCAGATTAAAACGCAAGTACGTCTGCACACCAAATGGAACAGCTGTGATCAAATGAAGATGTTTAAGTACTGTATAAGTATATACATATTTATATTTCCATATATACAATTGCCATACTTTAAAACTTTGTTATACCGTGCTTAAAACTGTTGATTTGATCACAGATGTTCTATGAAATATATAATGTTCCTCTTCTGAAATCCATATACACAGGATTTATGCATACAAATGCACCTATCACATTTCTTATTACTTAACAGGAGGTCAAAACAACGATCTGCACCACCAATACCGTATAGATCAACCAGTGAACCGTGTGTAATGCCAGTGCAAAATGGTGAAGACATTGATTCTATTCATAATGCTCTGGAAACTACTTTATTTTATGTCTAGTGTTTCTGCCCATGGCAATACTGCATTACTGCTCTGATACTTCAATATGGACAATGATCCCATCAGCCCCTGCTAAGTTTGTTACAGTAGAAACTCCTGGGGACTGTTTCAAAAATGTTCTGGAAGAAAAAAAATAATCAAAATATCATTGTTTCACAACATTTATCATTCAACACTTTTCAAGTCCTTATCTTAGTAAGGAATACAGAACAACGAAGATCTATCAGCAACATTTTTTTGTAAAGGTTTTCAGAAACTTAGCAGAAGTGGGATTCATCTCATCTTGATTTAGCTATCTAAAGACACAGTCCTGATTAAGTTAAACCAGTAAGGTGCTTTCATAGCCAACAAAGAATAAATGGCTTTATTAAGGACAATTAATTACTCTCTCATGAAAAGTACTATGACAAAGTCTGTGCAGAATTTAGATTGAGATCACATGATGATTTATTTTCCCTGAAAATGGCAAAGCCATGTTGTTATATGACTTGAAGATCCCTGTCTACCATGTGATCCCCTTTGGATCCATTGTTGGGTGACACTGGAAATAGCCTTATTTTCAGGATTTTAGAAAATCATAGTAGTTTATTTCGAGAATTTTAACAATCCTTTTTCCTTCTCCTGTTGTGAAGAGGGTTACCATTAATATTATAATGGCACATCTACATAATCTTTTGCAAGCAGATGTAAGCTCACTACGTGTTTGAAACCAAAGAGACATGAATCAGCATGAAGCAGGCATCATGGTTAACACAGTGCTAGAGCTTATAAAGATTTCTCACAGGGCCTGAATTCCAGAGTGAACAGATAAGAGAAATCTTCTGTAGACTGTGCTAGTTAATGTTAGATTGGCCAAGTAGAAAATCACAGTGGATACTGACCCCACAATGAGGAAAAAAAGAATAAAAGATACTTAATAAATTATGATTAAAGCATAGTCTTTTTCAAACTGTGACTATTACCACATCCCTTTAGCAGTCAGAATGTTTCATAAGAACAGCTGATTTTATACATCTCAATTTCCTCATTGGAGATCAAACTTCATTCCAGTACAACCTCTAGTACTCTCTTTAGAATAGGTATCACAATTAGAACCATCCCATGGGATAGCATATGCCCTCAGCACTAAACGGAGCAGAAGCTGTAGTACGTTGCAGGAAGCTCTGAGCTTTTCGTAAGATCTTTTTTTAGCTTGATCTCTTTAATCTTTGTATTTTGCCTTTATTGATGTTCTACCATTGCATATATAGACTAGTAGGATATATTAACATCATGATATTATCCGTATATTAATAAAGATTTTGACTGCTATTTAGATTAGATACTAGAGAGAAATTCTTTCCTGTGAAAAGGGTGAGACACTGAAACAGGTTGCCAAAGGAAGCTGGCAATGTCCCATCCCTAGAAGTGTTCAAAGCCAGGTTGCATGGAGCTTTGGGAAAACCAGTCTAGTGGGAGGTGTCCTTGCCTATGGCAGAGAAGTTGGAACTAAGTGATCTTTAAATTCCCTTCCAACTCCAGCCACTCTGTGGTTCTATGATCTCAGATTGTCTTTCCATTACTAATAGAAAATTGTGTATATACAGACAACAAATTACTAGAGGACCTGAAGGGAAAATGTGCCTTCTGCCCATAATGCATGTGGAGTGTTCTCAATAACATCCCAGAGGAGCTCCATCCTGGTTCCTTGTAAATACCGCAGGAATGTATTCAAGCTGAAAACTTGTAAATTTGCATCTTTTAGGTGCATCTGGTGAAGTAGAGGTACCTACTGCATCTATCTGGTTGAAACATCCAGATGATCTTGCCTTGGTACAGGAAAATGTTTTTATGTTTTAAGCCTGTTCTTTCCAAACATTGATCTTCCAAAATTCTAGCCATAGAAGTATAACCTGCCTAAGTAAAATAGGCCCAAGCCCATTTTTAATTATCCCAGGAGTTTTACCAAGATGCTTGTTTGCAGTCAAGTCTTCCTGACCATTTGTCAAACAACCTGTTTTTAAACTACAATGAGAAACATTCCAATAATCTATTCACATATTGTGTCAGTAAGCTATAGAGAACTCTTCTGGATCATTCATGACATTTTCAAGTGGTATGAGCAGCTGTGAAGTGACGTTTAAATAGAGTTTCGTACAAATCTCTACAAATCAAAAATGCTGCATTTCAAAATGGTCAATGTACGCTTAGTAGACCATGCCAAACTGTCATACAACTCTGGTAACAGCTTTTCATAGACTGAACACTGGGTTCCAAAAGTTTTCAGTTTCATAGCACAATTTTTTTTCCTAGTAATGCCTGATAATGTAGTAGTACTTAGCATGTCTGAATTTCATCATGGTTTTCTAGATGATAAATCACTTGAAAACTCAGTAAAATTATTATTGCAATAAAAAGTCCCCTAGATTTTAGCAAATGGGCCCAATCTCAATTTTCCAATCTTCATACTTAGCAAGTCATGACGATTATCATTCCCCTTATTTAGTTCATCATGTCATATGGCACTATAACATTCATTTAAATGAACTCAGGTGAAGCACAGGGTACAGAAAAAGGTGAGGCATACGCTAAGTCTAAAAGAGAGGCGCAACTACAAAATTTCATTCAGTTTTGGCTTTTAGGTGGTTAATATTTCATTTGCTATTAATAAAGTATCTCCTTCCTAATGTAGATTTTCCAGGAAAGAGCATAATTGCACAGAAATGCTCCAGAAAATCATTTGCACTTGCTATGCAAAAATGAAGCCCATGATTGAGTGAGTTGTTTAATAAAAATGAAGATTTGTTCCAGCTTTTAAGTAGATGCACATGGTAGATAAATGCTTTTCCCTTTGGCCATTATCCAGAGAATATCAGGGCTGATAAAATACACAGTGGATTTATTATTAGCTGCCAGAATAAAGTACTCAAAGACTTTGGTCTCCCTCAAGCATCCACTGCACTGTTGCCAGCACTTGAAGGAGCCCCAAGCCTAGGTGTATCACTCAGTGGTCCAAAGCACCTTTACTGCCACCCTTGAAGTATTACTATCCTCTTGGTTTCTCACTGAATTTGACATTTGGCTTACAACCGCAAAATTCCTCTAGATAATTTCATCCAGAATCATGGCTGGACTCTTTCTTGGGTTTGCATTTATAATGAGCATATTCTGCTTGGGCCTGCAAGCGTGAATAACACAGATTCCTTCAGGAGAAATATCTTGTATATGTGATTAACGCACTTGAGAGTCTGCTTCTGTCCTTCCTCCTCTGTCAAATGACATACTAATATAGCAAAGCAATACAAGAAATTGGCTTTAAGGAGGATACGTTCCAGACCTGGAAGTCTGAGTTTTACTCTCCAGTTTTTCAGAAATATGTATTCTCCCATGATTAAAATTAGGATAATAACAGTAGTCAATGACAAAACCATAACTAAATAATTCAAAATGTCAATTAAAAATTTAATTCTTTAGGATCCGTTTTTAAAAATAAATCTATAAACACTTACATGTGTTTCCAAATAAATAATTACAGGCTCAGGAGCCGAACAATCTAGCATGTAAGACATAACTGCTGGAAGGCTTTGGAAGCCCCATCCCAGAAAATGCTACTTATTCTCTCAATAATACTCAGAGGTAGGAAAATAGTGGGGGTGAATACCCATGGTTGTCTTAGAGACAGCTTAAATCATAGAGTGAGACACTGTCCCCAGTGAAACCCATATTATTTCACTTTGTAGAAATACTGTGCAAAATATTAACAGACATAACAATACAAAATAATTATGGAGGAAATGGTATTAGTTCACTTCAAAACATGTGGCAGGCATTATACAAAGGTTCAGACTAAGTGATCATAATGGCCCCCTTCTGAATTTGAAACAAATTAATTAAAGGTGGGGAAGGCTTTTTTTTTAGCATATAAAAAATATAAGTAGAAAAAGACATCAGAAATAAACCTTGAGTTGCAAAATTTTTAATAGCACATCAGAACTCCCCACTCAGTATAAAAAAGCTCAGGGTTAATTTGATGAGCATATCTCATTTGTACTCAAGCCTTATCAGTTGACCAGTGTAATCTTTCTAATTGTCCTTTTTCCCTCTTCCTGTTCTATCTCTAGTTTATGCTGAGAGTAACCCTTTTGTCCTTGTTCAAGTGAAAATTGCACTCATACCATAACTCTTGCAGGAAATCCTATATTTATGAACTATCTTACTCAATTTCAAGATGAGAGATTTTTAAATTAGCTTTAGATAAACATTCCAGTACAGAGTTTGAGTTGGAGCAAATCTGTATAGCCCCGTTGATTTCAATGAGGTAATGTCTCTTTAAGCCTACTAAGGATCTGGACTGCAGGTTTCTGTAAGTCTGGGTGATATTAATCCTTGAGTCTTTGAACTTTATCTCAGACTATTAATTCTATAAGATGTACACAGTATCATTTTTAAAAGGGAATATTTTACTGGGGATTTACAGTAAATGCTGGTGTATCTTCAACAACATCTCATTTAAAGTAACTGATGTGAAATGTGTTTTAAACATAAATGCTTTGTAAAATGCTAAAAACCATGGCTAAAAACCAACTTCGAGTAAATTCATGGTTTTTAATACATGAGTTAAGGATGCAAACTACCTACTTCACAGGGGGGTGCAACACAAAAAGACTATAGTAAATCTGGGGAGGAAAGGCATGGGAGTAAACCTTCAGGGCTACAAAAGGGTGCCATAAATTTGTTAGTCAACACAAAGCATCACCACAGATATCACCAGCATTTTCTTGTTTCTATGCGGCATAAAAGAGCATGTTTTTTACACAAATAAAGTGATTCACATAAATTTTTATCACAGATGTAAAATCTGCACATTTTGGGAAGCCCGGTGGTTTTGTGGTACAAATTGAGGGTGTTGTGGTTTTTTTTCTCCCTATGTTGCTATGGTTGTAAGCTTACTGTGTTACATCCCATCCCTTCCTAATAAAGAGACTCAGACATACATTCTGCAGTGTCAGTTTGTTATTTCCCACCTTGATCAAGTGTAAAGATACAAAAATATTCATAAATAATCAAATACCAGCAACATTAGTTTTAAATGGGTTTTGTTGTTGTTGTTGTTTGGGGTTTGTTTGGGTTTTTTTGCTTTGTTTGCTTTGTTATTTTAAAAAAATTAAACATTGCTAATAAGCACCGGTTTTAAACAGAACATTTGGTCAGGGATTTGGCCCAGGACTGCCAATTTACAGACTCAGAAACATTATAAGCAGCAGTGTCACATTTTTTACCATCCAAGGTGCTGGTGGTCTGCAGGGGGTGAGTGATTAGCAAAAGCTTACGGCAAATTCTGCCCTCGATCTGCACGAAGAACCAGCCTTCACATCAAGAGCACACACAGACCTCAGGCAGTTTATGGCCTGTGGTTAGGAATGACATGCTAAACTTTTCCTGCATGTAATGTCAAACACACTGCAGTGGTATTGATTAATCTAATTTTTCTGCGCTTTTCACTCTTGCTGTAGTGATAAACTGCACTATTACAAGCTGACACAAAGCCTGAAACTGCATTTAGGGTAATGAATGACTTTTTGTGACACAAAAGGGGCATACCGAAGAAATATTTAGCCTGAATTAGTAGCGAGCACAGGAAATAGGCAGGTAATGTGTTTCTTCTAAACTGCTACTTCTGCACTGAAAAACATCCCCTTTTCTCCGTTTTTGTTTGTTTGTTTGTTTGTTTGTTTCTCTAAATATTTTTTGCTTGTCTTTACTGAACAGAAATTCCACCCAAACAGGTCACAGTGTTTCAGCAGTGGTTCACAGGGTCCAGCATTAAATAGCAGAGGGTGATAGCTGTCAGGTGCTGCCAAGAGATGTGCAACACACATTATGGTTCTCTGCTTCCCTCCTTCTTTCCCCAGCAAAAAAAAATTAAGAACAGTAAATAATATTTCAATGTATGTTTAACACAATAAACCCAACACATTTATAAAATACAGTCTGCATGTGAAGAGAAATTCAGCAGTTCCAAAGGGAAAT
Source organism: Thinocorus orbignyianus (assembly GCA_013400375.1). Taxonomy (NCBI): domain Eukaryota; kingdom Metazoa; phylum Chordata; class Aves; order Ciconiiformes; family Thinocoridae; genus Thinocorus; species Thinocorus orbignyianus. Next base: position 23,478 of record VXBW01001765.1, read on the forward strand.
GATGTTAATCTCTCTCAGGACCAAGTTATCCCTCTTGGAGGACTGGAACCTACAAAGGAGATCTTCCTCTTTGCATTGTCTTCCTTCATTTCAGTGACAAAGGATGGTTCCATCTCACTAATTCACAATAATTAATGAGGATCCTCAGAAATGTTGCATTGTGTGACCTAGAGTATGATGAGGTGAATTGAGTTATAATTTGATGAAACTCGTGATGCTGGTCAACAACTCGGATGAAGAGATGCTCCAGAAATACAGGACCAGGAAAGACAGGAGGCATTCGTAATTAATTGACTACTTAGGCAATGCTTAGATTGGACATTATAACAAAATTTATCTCCACAATTTTCAAGACAAGATAAGAATTTTATAAATTTAAAAATTAATACATTATTAAGAAAGTCTTATTTTTTCTGACAGTTTAGCTACATGGATTACAGAGGATTTGTATGAATTTACACTAAGAACTGTGATGGAAATATTAAAAATAAATTAATGAAAACCTAATCCCTTAAAAAATGAAAGATTAACACGGTACATTTTTATAAAAGTGAAAAATAATCGTCATTAAAGCAAGCAGGTAACTTCTCATTCATTAAATCTGAGTAATGATGGTGATGATATAATACTGCAAGTGTATTATGGCAAATGAAATGTTCATTTTCTGATCCAGGTGATCACAGAATGATAATCCAAAACACAAAATACACCATTTTAATTATATAAAGTCTTTTCTTGACTTTAAGGGAATAAATGCTCAATATTTTCTCCAGATCAATAAAAAAAATATTTATGTAAACTTTGTCCAGGTGGTTCTATAATGGTAATAGAAAAGCTTTCACATGAAATTTAAGTGTTTTTTCATTTTGAACTCATTCTAGACTTTCGTTACTGTCTTCCATTCCCACATCAAACTGTATGTAAAAGATGGAAAATGTACACAAAGTATATAAGGATATTTTCCAAAGAGTTTAACTCAGAAATTTTAGTTTATTTCCCATACTGAGGGAAGAAGCGCATCAATGGCTGTTTGAACTAAATTAGTTCATTCAAAGCAGCATTGCTCTAAAAAGTCTCTTAACTGTGGTCCTGGGGAGTTCCTAAACTGTGCTAAGGTTAGAAGGGTACAGCAGATCTGTAGCTGACTAGTTCTTTTGGGAGGGAGGGGGAGAGCATACAGACAGTAAGAAGATGAGCAGTGGATCTTTTCTATTATCATCTTTTGGTCCATTAACCAATTCTGAGCAGATGAGACCTGCTTAGTGTATATTAATTAAAATGGTCAGATTTCTTAGTAGGAAAGTTTAGGATTAAATAGGATTAGCATATGTCATTCAATAATTTCAAAAGCTATTATTAGACTTCATTTCTTCATTTTATGTTTTTAATGGAGTATGGTGTGTCGTAGAGAATAATGTCTGTTGAATGTATTTAATCTCCAATTGCTACTTGAATTTATTAAGTCCCTATTAAGTTTATTTTATGATTTGTCATCTAAATGATAATTTATATCTTTCCTTTATGCCTCTTTAGTTTTAAATAATGAACATTAAATGAGCAGCCTGTTATAAGGAAAGGCAGCAGAATTTCCTGGTTAACCTTACCATATGAGCAGATGAACACCATTCTGAAGGGCTTGTAGGACCATGTTCAAACTTTGTTTAACCTTTCTAAATTTCTCTCTCCAAATATCCAAAGAATTAAAAGACCCAAAGCCTGTTTTGCCATTCAAATCCCATAGTCCTGACAAAGTGAGCCTTTTACCTTTGTCTGCATTTTTGACAACTGGATTTTATTTAAAGATGCTGTGACTTCATAAGGTACTTGACACGATGCAAAAGGTGCTTCAATTTTAATCAATCAAATTTAATCAAACTTCATTGAAAGTTTCCTGCAAATCTGTAGCCATGTTTGCAAGCCTACAATTATGCTTTTAAGTGAACCTGAATTTTGATGGAATTTCCCCTAAATCAAATGTTAAAGAGCAGAAATAAAGATACTGAACTCTCTGTAAGACTAATTTTGAATCATTTTCTTTGCGCTTTTATTGTCTGAGCCAAACCATGCCACTGTGTCTTGTTAGGATAGCCTTACATTTACAGCTTGTTAACTTGTCCTTTCTGCAAGCAGTGAATTCACTCCCACCTTACAGAAAAGCCTGCTATTCTTTGGAATTTATCATTCTAATAGAAATTGACAATCAAATTACAAAAATAAATTGACTTGCAACTATTAAAACAGTTTTGAGAAAGACATCCATAATCTAAGGTCTTCTACTGAGGAGGGGCTTGCTTAAGCCTCAGCGTTGAGTATTTACGTTCAGTGGAGCTGGAGTTTCCAGTCTCCCGATACAAGCCAGAACAAGCTTCCAGTCTCCAGAACAAGCCTCACATATCTAAAACAAGCCAAACCAAGCTATACCGGAGAGCTGTGAAGCAAAAGCTGGATGAGCCAAATGCCTTCACACCTTAGCAAATATTCCTACTCAAATCTGAATCTCAAGGTGCAGCTTCTTTTTCCAAAACAATGTCCTTGCAGTGTTGTATCTGTGGATCTCTGAGCTGAATCTGCAAAAGTCAAGTTCCAGTCAGCATTGCCTGTTAAGATGCTATGACTGAAGTAAGATTTTTTTTGCCTCACACTTTCAGCCAAAGTGTTCCCTTTAAAGTAGCAGAAAGTATGATTTTCCTAATGCTTCTAAACATAACGCTTCTAAACAACCTTTCTGCGTATGCATCTCTGTGTGTATGGCAGTGTGTGGGAGCAAAGTGTGAAAAACAAGTCTAAACCAATGGGCTGTGTTCTCTCTGAGAAATTTAAACCAGGTGGAAACACTATGTCTTTCAGAAGCATTCAGACAGAAAGCTTCAAGGTAAGGTCAGATGTGCAAATCTCAAAAGTATTAATTTTCTGAAAGAACTCATTCCTAAAATAAACTTCAATCTGAGTAGGGAGCAATGTTTCCCTCCATAGGCTGCTGTTATGTTGGCACAGTTAAATGAATATGATTTTATTTACTCTTTGGGTTTATGCAAAATGTTTAAAATTAGTGTTGAACACCCAACTTCAAAATTCTCTTTATGTATTGACCTGATGACAAGGCCTGCACACTTGTGTCAAAGACTGCTGACACAAATGAAGAACATGTCTATGCAATGAACAAATGAAGATGTCTGTGAAGAGCATGAGTTCTGTAATACCCGGCTAGATCAGACAACTTCTGGAACAATTTTAATCAACCTGGGTTTCCAGATGCAGAAGAAGACTTCTCTACAATCTGCAAAACAACAACAACAACAACAACAACAAAAACTAAACCAAATAATTCAGTTTTACTGAGATATACAAACAGGACTTCTGTGACATCACTAGTCTCAGCAGTTATTCATACACAGCCTCTCTTAAACAATTGCTTAATTTGCTTATGTTTTATTCCAGACCTTCCCACATATATTGCTTAAGTACAGCAGAATAGTGTGTATAACCATTAGTCATCCCATGTTCTGAGTTGAACAAGTTGCACAATTAAAAAAAAAGGAAATAATTGCTCTCATGAGGTTTATGATTAGAAATAGTCCATTTTTTAAATGGATTATAAATAGAATTCTTCTGAATTGTGTTGGCAATTAAAAATATGAGGTACAGTTTTGAATACTCATGTCACTGGGGGTTTGGTCAATTTCTTCAAAGAGAAGAGAACAAATTCAAAAGTCAAATCCTCTTGTAGTGGTCATGTGTGTTAAACTTAAATGCATATGTTTACAAGACTAAAAATAATAAATGCGACATTTCGTCTTCTTAGCAATTGGATTCCCATTGTTTTTTTAAATTACTATATTTTTAAATTATCGTCATTTATTCATTTGGATAACACTTCTTTTCCAGCATGTACTAAAGTGTCCTACATGGTGAAAAAAACAACAAACAAATAATAAAAAAAAAAGGTATGAGTCATTACATATAAAGTGCTACTGATGTTGCAAAAGCAAGAGGAACAAAAACCCAGATGCAGTAAGAGCAATAGCAGTAAGTAAAGATGAGTAAATTGGTGTAGATAGGATAAAAAAAAAATTACTTACAATTACTCTGAAAATCATAGTGAACAGGATCTGAACATTTTTGCACTTTAAAGGTTTTTGTACTAATTTCATTCCTTTCAGACACTGTTTTCAATTTTCACCTGCCACAAATTCTTTATTCTGGCCAGGATCTGAAATTAAATGATAAAAGACTGCGTTCTTATAGAGCACTTTGAATTCAAAGGCCTAAAAAGCACTTCACCAAGGCAGCCACTGTCATTATCCCTTCTTTACCAGTTAGAAAACAGAGAGTTTTAGCTATTGAAAATATCCACATTTCCTGAGGATTCCATCTGACCATTGTTTGCTAAAGGAACACACAGCCTAAATAAAGTTTTGTGTGTTCTAGTGCCTGTGGAAACAACCTTTTGCTAAACCTGAGGTTCATCTATAAAAGATAAGAAATTCTATGGAAGCAAATGTTGAAAATGTAATTTTAGAAGATCAGTTCACCAAATAAATTGCTCAGATCATTCTTATAATTTATTGTAAGTTTAGACATTTAGAAACCAAACTAGTTTTTTAATTTGCTCTCAAATAAAACAACACTTTTAAGAGCTCCTTGAAGATGAATTGATGTCAACTAATAGCAGATAACCTTTCTGGCATACAATATGATTAAATGAAAGTCATTTTACATGCAGAAGTTTATCTCTCATGGGATTTATGTGATTTGTTTCCTTTTAATTTTTCTGTCACAGTCTTAAACTTACTATGATTCTGTCTGGAGTAGAAGAGGCTGTTCTTTTAGAGCCATGAAATTTACTGGTAAGCAATCTCCCTCTTCTTTTCATTCTTATAGTTAAAATTCATAATAAAGAGCACGAATAGTTTAACATAACTTGCTAAATAAGGTAAATTTCATTATCACTTTTAGTAGTTTAACAACCTCCTTTTACTTTAAAATAAAATGTAGTAGAGGGGCCAAACAAGTTTACAAGTATATAAAAAATAGCAAATATGATCATGACTATAAAGTTGTATATAAAACAAACTTTGTCACATAAGGCCTTTATTAAAAAAAATTACCAAGATGATCTTGTACGTGCTTTCATTATCACAGTCACATTTGCTATCTTCTTCAGTTAGATTCCTTGTTGTGAATATCTTATCTTTGTAGTAAATATAAAAATCTTAACACAGAGAAACACAGACACTCACACTGATATGATGAGAATAAGGACCATAATGCATTGAAAAATAATGTGGTGCAGGTGTGCAATATATTTGGTACCTTCAAATTTAAAAGTAACTTTTAACTTCAACAGCCTCAAATTATCTTTCAAAGCTCTATATTTTCAAAATAAATGGTTTATGTCTAATGGAGCATGTTGGTTCTGTTTTTTACTTAAATAACATTACAAAATGTATGAAATGTTTACTTTGTGACAGGGCAGTATTATGTGTCTGTGCTCTTAATATAAAAACACTTTGCAGTTGCATTTACATAGTATTAGCACATCTACAGCATCAAATCATCATTAGTGCTAAATTACAGAACAATTTGCTTGCAGGAGTGAAGAACCTGGACACAATAAAGGTTTTAAATTAACAGACTGATCATTAGTGTTAAAATCTGGTGGTTTTCTTTACATAGGAACTAACAGTTTAGGACCTTTGTAATTTAAATGGTTTCTGTAGTTCTCAGTAATTTTGTGACTTTTCTAAAACTTCACTCCTTTTTTTCCCCCTAAAAAGAATGTGTACTATTATAGACAATGTACATCATTAACTGTGCATGTGAGTCTATCTCAGCCACAGCTGTGCAGCTCTGCCCTGGCTACTCCTCTCCTCCACTCACCTTGACAACTTTGGCTATAAGTGTCAGAGAAAGATCCAAAAGTCAACAACTTTCAGAAAAGACTATTACTATTGAATTGTTCACCAGTGAAACCAGTGCTGAGCAACAATGGTGAAAACACAGAAGATCCAAAGTAGATTATTTCCATGCAAATGTTTATCAAAAGCAATTCTAAATTCTGTGTGAAGGTTTAGCAATACCAAAAAAAATTATTCCAGATCCTTTATCCTTATAGATTTGTGGACTTCTTTCTTTTTCAGACAATTCATTTGTTGACCTGTTTCCAACCTCTTCAAGCCTGTTTCCAGCAACAGACACAAAAAAAACCCTCATTATATGTAATATCTGGGAATGAACACTGACTATATAGGTATCCGCCTTTGTGTATCTTTATCCATATCAGGTAAGATATCAGCAAGATTTTGTTTTCCAACTTTGTTCCTCTATACCATGAACGAATTAGATTCCTAAAACTACTGTAATTTACACCTCTGTGAGAATATCTCCTGAAAGTCAAAAAAGGAGTTTCCATTAGTTTATAGATTTGAAATAGAACTTCTCAGAGTTCAAAGCAAATAGCAGAACTCTTAACAATCCAAGTAAACCAAGCAATTCAGCAGTAGTCTTGGAAATCTGTCTTGGACTAAAGACCATCAGTATTATCACTAACCCTGTCTAGGATGAACAATAAAATGATAAAAGATCAATCCAAAAGTAATATCAGGAACAGCACCCATCTCCAAATTCAAGATTTGGTAAATCATAAAAATAAAATTAATTAAAAATTTGACATACAGGCAGTTCAAAAATATGTTATCTCCTCTACAGCTGTAAATTTGTTATCACAGAGGTGTGAAGGGCTAAACATTCAGACCAGTTTTGCTTCTGAAATTAAATGTCGTTGGAATAGTTATCAAAATGAGCACATATATATGGAATTTCCTCAATATATTCCTTTCAGCTGTGTTTTTCAGTACGATAAAGCTCAGGAGAACAGGTCCTTTGGATTTTCCCACAAGCAAAAAACCCACCTTCTCTCTGCCATAAAAATACAACTGAATTATACTTTATTAAAATTTTGTAATAACTAAATTGGAAAGTGGAATAATGTAACATGTACAACCCAGCTAGTGATTGGTGATTACTGTCATATTAGCTTCAGCTCATCTGCTAGGTAGCCATGACATCATGTATTCATTGGAAGTTTTGAGAAAAAAATGAAACTGGCTCTTCCTTCAGGAGGCCAGGGATAAAGAATTGCATTGCCATTGACTGGAGGAAGTGGGGAGAGGTGGCAAGACACAACATAAAAATTCTACTGTTGTAAATATCATCTGAGAAATAAATCTTAGCTGTTTGAAATTTATTTCAACTCTGCACACCACAAACTTCTGCAGAGTTAGTTCTCCCATGTAAAAGAACAAAGGGAAATTCTGCCACACACAGTGCCTAAACAACAGAAATGTTCTTCCCTGACGAAAAGCTGAAGGCTATGCCCAGATCCACTGCTGTAGATTATCTACGTTCTTGATGGTTTTGGCACAAATGTAGAGGATTTACCTGCTGATGTGGCCAATGAGACTCTTAACTTCCATGACACTCATAAAATTGTATGGTGAATGCAATGGGTTTCTTCTGCCTATTAGTGCTGTTTTTAAGACTGCAAAGGCTGCGGTTGGAAACCTTGTTCTTTTGTATTGATTTAAACTCTTTCTATTGGTGTTTATGACTGCCTGCTGGTTTACAGCCATGTTACACTCAAAGTATTAAAGCAAGAGAAATAAAAAGTCTCCTAGCCTCACAGCTGTACTCAGTAAGTGGTTTACCTATGTTTGCCAGGGAAAAAAATTACCAGGGAAGATTATGTATTCATTTGTTCATTCGTTCATGTTTTAGTTACTTTTTAAGAATTTTTTTTGAGGTTCTATTTTCAGGAAGGCAGCTTACTCCAGATGATCTTGAATTAGAATTAGCTTTTAAAATATAAGTTCCAGCCTGTCTGCATTTCCCTAGTATTGAAAAACGAGGGTAAGGTTTCCTATAGTATTCCTAATATTGTTTCTCCTGTTCACTCCAAATAAAAACCAGGAAAGTAAGACAGTTTCAGAATCTTCAGGAAAGGAGTGCTCTGCGCACAGAAGTGATCTAGTTCTTGGAAAAAGTGGAAATGTTGGGATTTTTTCCATTTTACATTACTATTGAACCTTTGGTTTCCCAGAGTCCAGGCAAACACCTTTTTTCACATGACTATGGATGATGATCTCAGATATCTTTTGCTGTCTCTAGACTGGAATAACAGTACCTACTTCTGTGCCATTTAAGGCCAATGGTGGGATCACTAGCCAGATGTTTTGCCCTATTTCTTCTGTTACCTATCTGTGAAATGGAATTTCTAATGAATTAATAACAGTATGTTAGAGTGCTTTTAGACATGCAGAGAAAAAGTACTTCCGCATCCATGAAAATGTTCCTATGTTCTGAATTCATTTAAAAAAACAAAACAGTAAGAGATTTTTGTGTGAGAATTGTGTGCATATACCTTCAGTTCATTTTAAAAAAGCATTTTTTCATGTAATCTACAGGGAACAATCAAAGGATTACTGTGTGCAAAATGACTTTTTCAATCTCTTTGGTCAAAAATTGCAAAGAAGCTTCAGAAGACAGAACAGTATCTTGAGGATCCCTATTCTTCCAGAAGTCAAGTCTTTTGAAGGCACTCTCTGAGCTGCAAGAAACATAGACATTGCTGTCCTTTCAGAAGTTATTCGAATTGTTTATACGATTTGCCTACAAAAATAAAAACCACTCTTCTCAAGGAGATCTGCAATTCAAAATATTGTTGATTCCAAAAAGTGCAATGATTCAGGTAGAAAGCAGCACATGAAATCTGAACCTTTTTAGCTCTGCCCATCATTAATGTAAAGGGAAAATTCAGTCAGGTGATGATGAAAAAATACTATAGCAATGGATAGAAGGTAAGCTATTCATCACTACTGGGCTCGTTTGTATTACTTAAATAGACTCCTGAGCATGCAGTGATGAGAAGACACTTTATTCTGGAGCATGAATAAGGCAGGGCTTCAGGAAATTTGAGGCTATGCATTCAGATTCCTGAAGCATAATTGCACCCTAATCATTGATTCAGCTGAGGCAAAGATGTTTTCTCTCAGCTTCATCCTTAATTGTATAGAACAACAGACATCTCCATGAACTGTTGTAGATAGCGTGCAGAGTGATAGCATGATGGACAACAGGCCCAACTGCCAACATGACAATGCTGATTGTATGTTAGTAGAAAGTGCGTCACCTTGTGTGGTAAGACGTTGAAACAGGTTGATTAGAGAGGATGTGAATTCTCCACCCCTGGAAATACTCAAAACTAGTGAAGGCCCTACACAATATCATCTGCTTGGTCCTGGTCTGACTAAGGTAATTTGACTAGATGGCCTCCAGACATCCTTTTCCAAACTAAATTATTCTATGATTATACAACTATTACAGTTCATTCCCAATAATTATGGAGTTAAAACATATGCACAAACTTTTTAATATCTACATATTTCTCTGACACTATCTCCACCCTTGTTCTGCCCCTTGGGTCCTAGTTTTAGTACCAATCTTCTTTGAAGACAAGCTGAAGTATGGGGTCACAATAAGCTGTCCTTCTGTGGAGGAAGCATTGAAGCTGATGCTGGTGCTTCCTCTTCAATCTGGGTCTGCCTACAGCATTTTTATACATTTGCTAATACTGTACTTGTTTGCTGTTTTCTCACTAGTTCACAGTTCAATGGTATATCCAAATATACTAAGTAATCTAAGCTTCACGTATGTCTATTACATGTTCCTTGTTCTCTTTTTTATCTCTGAAGCAAGTTCCACTCAGCTCCCAAAGTTGCATTTCACTAACAACCAGGAAATAATCATTTCTGATCTGTGTTAATAGACCTGGCGCCTCTAGTATTGTTCCATGCTTGCACTTTCCAGACCTCTGCAATTATCCTGTACTTGAACTTTTGGGGATTCTCTGTTACAATCCTCTGCTTTTCTTCAAGAGCCTTCAAGCTGTAGTTTCCTGACACCATAACTAATGTTCTATTAGCACAACCTCATCATGTATACCTCCTTGTTCCAAAGTCATCAAAATATTTACTTTATAAAAACAACAAAGGATTCAAAGATGTACCTACGTATACAGGTAGATACAATGATTTTGTAACTTCTTGCAATAAATATCCAGTAGTTATTGCAGTATGTGCATTATCAAAATTATTTTACAACCAAGGACAGAGTCATGCATAGGTAACTCGGAGCATGTTTTTTCCCCCAGGAAAGAACAGAAACTCAATTTCTTTCTTAGCAGGAAATGCAGCTTTTTCCACTCTTCCATGTGGTATTCACCTGCACCCACACAAAATGGCAATTCACAACATTAGTTCCACCATCAATTTTTTGTATCCTAGTAGTCTTTTTCTATAACATCCATTCTTGGGTTGCTGCCTCTTAGCATCCATTTTGCCACTGTCAAGTCCCAAGTTTACGAAGTGTTTATAATTAGAAAAGTTTTACATATTACATAAAGAATCAATCTCTGAATGTTTGTTCAAATTTTTAATGAATTTTCATGAACTGTGCTGACTCTTTTTTGGGTTCACTGTCTGTGGATTATTGGCAGGAAGACTTACTTCTGAATCCAAGAATTTTAAGCAGAATACTCTTGAAAAGTACAGAAATATCCAGTTATTCACAATATTTACCTAATTATAGTTGTGGCTGAGAAGAACATTAAGCACTGTCTAAAATTTCAGATCTCACGAAAGTCAGTAAATATGGCAGACTGAAACTATTCAGCATATTGATACCTGCAATTATCTCAGAATAATTTTAAGATGAAAATCAGACAGTAACTAACTACAGGAGTCAAAAAGTATACTAACTTTGTTAAATTACTCACCCTTAGTTATTTGCTCAGCTATTTCTGTTGTCCATATTTTCTCAGAACCACATAATTAAATAGGAAATAGAATAGGAAATAGGCTGTATGTGGAGATATATACAAGTCAGAGGTAGACAGACCTCAGCCTACGATGGGTACACTAAATGATGCTTACTCCTCTACCTGTGTAGATGTGGTCATCTAGTATCTTGCAGTGAAAACACAGTGCTGGGAAACCATAGAAGATATTATTAGCACAAGAAGAATGGAAGGCTTTAAAACGTATGTTTGGAACAAACTAGCAGTAGTATTGAAAGCAACCAACAGCATTATATTTGAGAGGTAGCCGGTTCAGTTCAGATATATTTCATTATATTCAGATATATCAGTTCAGATATATTCCATTAAGTAGGAATATATCATTAGATATGAATTACTGCAATGTGATACATACCATAGGATCAGACCAATATAATACTGGCACTTTGCACAGAGGGGAAAAGAGATTTCAAGACTCCTGAATCTACCTGTCACTGCTTCTAAATGTTTATACTCCTGATTTTTACCTTAGGGTCTAGCTGAATTATTTACAGTAATTCTTATGATACAGACATCTGAAAACTTTGATTTTTAGTCAAAACATAAACTTGCGTTATTAAAAAAACATGCATTCTATTTAGCATTTTGATAAAAATAAAAAAATCAGTAATTTTTTTTTCTAATATAGAGTCCATGAATACAAAATGTCTTGACTCCTAGGCTCATCTTCTGATCATTATGTATTGTGAGTTATTCTCACAGCTTCTCCCTAATTCAAACACTTCAAAAAGTTACGAATGTTTCTTTAAATTTAAATACCATGTTTCATAGATGTCCAGAGTCAACAAAGCTAAAGAAAAATCAAAGTATACTACTGTATAACTAGCTGTCATTTTGCCAGGTGACTGTCTGACCCACCTAGGGTCATCTGACCCATCTCTGTTTCTGTATTTTTGGAAATATCAGAGTGTTTTCAGAATTGTGTTTTGCTGTTCACAGAAAATACAGTTTATGGAAGAAAAGAGTTTTAATGACCTTCAAAGCATTCAATCTCTGCTGAACCATATTCTGAAAGTTTAACATAAAATAGCTGAAGAACTTTTCTTGTGACCCCTTGTAACTTCTGATTCCTCATCTTGTAGGGATCCTACCTATCTCAGAATAGCTTAAGTATTGTGTTTATGACAGAGATGGTAATTATCCTACCATTGTGGAAAAATAAAATGTGACTTCAAAAAACAGACACAAATATGTGTACTCATTATGTTAGTGACTCCAACATCTTCCTGAAAGTCATTGCAAGAACTCTAATAAAGTGTGCAAATCAAAAGGTGCTTCTCGCACATTCTCCCAAAAATTGAAATAAACTTATAGAATCTTTAGCAGCAAAGTCAAACAATTTTACTATTTTTGATAATATTTATCCATTTCATTATTTTATGTAATGAAAAGCTAACTACATGTTTAATGTTAAGCATACCCTAGAAGCTTTAGATGTTTACCTGTTCATATAAGTAGCCAAAGTTCCTTGACCCAGACGCTGTCAGAAGCTGCTTTCTGATACAGCTAGTAGCTGAATATCATGGTTTAACTACAGGCAGCAACTAAGTACCACAGAGTTGCTTGCTCTGCACCCCTGGTGGGATGGTGGAAAGAATCAGAAGAGTAAAAGTGAGAAAATTCATGGATTGAGATAAAGTCAATTTAAAAGGGAAAGTAAAAGCAGCACATGCAAACAAAGCAAAACTATTAATTCACTTCTTCCCATCAGCAGGTGAGTATTCAGCTATCTCCAAGAAAGCAGGGCTCCATCATGCATAACTGTTATTTGGGAAGACAACATCATAATTCCAGACATTACCCCTTCCTTCTTCTTCACCTAGATTTTATTGCTGAGGGTGGCTGTGAATGCTATGGAATATCCCTCTGGTCAGTTGTGTTCAGCTGTCCCAGCTGTGTCCCCTCCGAGTTTCTTGTGCTCCCCCAGCCAGCTCGCTGGTAAGGCAGTACGAGGAGCAAAAAAGGTCTTGACTTCGTTCACTGCCTGACATGGAGTAGAAGGCAGGTGTAGTTCTTATCTGAATGCCTCCTTTTTTTCTTTTCGCTACTGTTCTATGATCAGGAAAATATCTCAAAATATTACTTAAATTGTGAAACTGCTACTCTGAAATTTACTGCACTGTGAAACACACAGTTACACACATCTTTTCATATGCCATAAGACTACAGGTTATAGAAATGTAAATACTGTATAATGTTCAACTACTGTTTTTTGCATCTGGGTGAGTCAGTTTGCTTTTTCTTGCCTGCTGGCAGGGAATTTGGAACACTAGAAATTTATCAAAGATTTATAAAATCTGTCATTATGATAGATGGGATACACAGATACTCAGTAACGTCCTACTGTCTCTAAAAGCTAAGCTCCTTGTGTGGTAGCATGCTCCTAAGTGCAGTGTTAAGGTGCTGATAAACTCTAAATTTATATCTTATTCTACCTCTTCTTGGAGTATTTATGTAGCTACGTTCCTTATGCACACATACATGTAGAATATAATCCTGGAAGTCTTCATGGTGGTAAAAGTTATATTGAAACTGTTGGGAGATGCTGAGCACCTGGAAACCTTCAATAAAACAGGCTCAAGATTCAACTTCTCCGAGACAAAAAAAAAAGAGATATTATCACAAAGCAGAATTTAACATTTCAGCACTCCTAGCAAAACACAGAGATAGACAAGTACTGAATGCTGAGTTCACAAAAGACAAAATACTAATCAAAAGCCTTTACTAGTAGCTAACAGAATGCACCTAAGAGAGATTCATGGCTTAAGTCCTTGTAAATGTGTAAATCTTATCTGGCAGATAGCACCAGCTTTGTTTAAGATTGATAATACTGTCTAATCTGCAGGAGATAAGCAACTAATAATTTACTTCAAAAATAAAAATGAGGAATCAGTTCTTTCAAGAAAGGGGGACAGAAGTGAAGAAATTAATAACTCACAGGTAAGAGAAATCAGAGACACCTAGGTTCAACTGCCTGAAAAGGCTCAAATTCTATCAGCCTGTTTCTAATCTCACCACTTGTTACTGGAATCTAGAGAAGTGTTAGATCTCCTCGGTGGCTACTGGGTAGTTACTTCACATGCAAAATCCATCAGCTTCCATAGAAAAGACAATTAATCCCTCCTTTAGATTGTTCTACAATATATGATCTAACTTCACATCTATTAACTGAAAGAGTAATAATGTTTCTTGTATTCTTTTCATTAAGTTAAGGATGTTCTTAGTATGTTTTCCTCTATGTGTGAGATGATGTGGTTGTTTTAAAACCCACAATAAATATCACCATGCAGCTGGACAGGAGTGATCATGCACCAGTCCAGAGAAAACAGTTTAGAGGAAGAACTGTAAACTAACAATACATTTCCCTTAAATGTAAGGTTAGTGTGTGCTTGTGGAAGCCCTTCCCCCAGGGGAGAAAGAGGTCAGAGAGACACTATGATGTGATCTACTGAGACACGCGTAATTTCAGTATATAAACTAGGAGTGGTTAGTCACCACAGGCTTCTTTACGTTTAACAGAAATAGGCTGGCACATCCACGGTAATACAGGAATACTTTTGGCAATGTGATAAAAGACAAGTTTTGTGGATGCCTCTTGGTAATGGTTACTAAGTACAGCTGGTTGTATGAAAGGTGAGACCACAGGGTCCTGAGCGGGGAAAAAAAATTGCCCTTCTGAAGCCCAGGGTGTTAACTCTACTGCTTATCTTGCATGTTCCTCTCTGAATCTTAAGCTCCAAAGTCTCATTTCTATTACAGAAAAGGCAGCCCTTGACCAATATCAACCATCATCCAGCTGTTCTTTCTTTTTTTTGTAAACAGACTGTCCTTCCCTAGTCGGTTTATCCTTCACCTACAACATGAAACTGTATTCAGTATATTCCAGAAATCTTGCTGCTTCTGCCTCCTCTTCCTGAGCAGAATGTATATAGACAATTTCTAAAACATCATCTGTGCTGGTCTGCCTTCTAACCCTTGCCCACAAAATTTCCATTGCTATATCTCCTGCCCTTGGGCAAAGCTCCTTGTATTTGAGTGATCCCTTTACATAGCACACAATGTTTCCTCCTTGCATTCTCATCTTATCTATCGTGAAAAGCCTGGATGTCCAGGAGAGCTATCCCACTGTGTTTCCAAAAGCCATAGCTCTGTAACAATTCACATACAGACACTTGAGATAAGCTCCAAATTAAGCTGTTTTGACAAGGAAGGTGGGAGACACTCGCTATCATGCTCTCTCCAGAACACATCTTCTTTATTCCCCATGTCCTTCCTTCTCTTCAGGATATGGTGATTCTACTCTGGGATATCCAATTTAAAGCTTTCCCCACAAGCATACCAAGCCTTTTTGCAAAGACACTGTTGTTCCACTTGGTCACATGCATCATATCCCTGTTCCATAGCTGTCACAGCTTGAAAAGGTCCTTGTTGTCAAAGATGACCAAAACACCTGCAATGCAGACAGGTATTGGCCTGCTGGACGAGTTCACTTTTGCATGAGCCTTGCCCCCTTACTGGAAAGGCTGAGGAGGCACCATCTTAGCTCTTCTGCCTTTCACCCTCACTCCACACGTTTGGGAGCAACCCTTAACATGGTGTGGGTTACTCAACATTGCTGGTGTCCATGCAGAAGTGAAGCAAAACAATCTGGGGGCCTGACAAACCAGCAACATCTGGGTTTCTGGACTGCAGTGACACACCTTCTGAGACAGCAGGTCAGGTCAGTAGATTGTTGCCACGGTTCACTTCAAGAAGGGAGTCTCCTAAAGTTTTCCATGTTGTGTGATGTTAGATTCATCAGCTGGCTCTGACAGGTCGTTTTTTGTTCTCCCCAGTGCCCAGGACTGAGCCTATCCAATATCAGTGGGTTTGAAGGTGGATGAACATCCTTTTCCCTACTGCCAGAAGTCACCAGCTTCCAGCCTTGCCCATGGTGCCCTGCTCCTCAGTGTCCCTTCTCCCTTGCTTTGTGTGGCTCAGGTTTACCTGCAGAATTTCCTCAAGGACCCTCTCACTCTCACCTTTAGTTTCCCTGCACTTGTTCACCCTTCTCACCTCCTCTCGTGACTCAGAGACTCAACCTGAGCAGCTCCTGCAGGAGACACCCAGCCTGCTCTGCAGCTCCAGGCCTGGGCAGCCCTGGTTCATGCCATGAGGCTGTGGAAATGAGAGCAGCACTATCTTAGAGCAGCCCTGCAGCACACAGAGGAGACATCCCACGGCAGCAGTGACTATGCCTGCAGCCCTGGCCACCTGTCCCTCCCTTGGATAGGACAGCAGACACTATCTCTGTGCCAACAGCTGACCTCAGCAGCTCTTACCACAGAGCAGGGCAGAGCCTGGAGCAGCAGCACGTACCAAGAACCTGCACCTCACACCTCACAATGAATTATAGAATCACAAAATGGTTAGATTTGGAAGGGAGCTTAAAGATCATCAAGTTCCAACCCCCCTGCCATGGGCAGGGACACCTCCCACCAGACCAGGTTACTCAAAGCCCCATCCAGCCTGGCCTTGAACACTTCCAGGGATGGCGCACTGATAACTTCTCTGGGCAACCTGTTCCAGTGTCTCACCACCCGCACAGGAAAGAATTTCTTCCTAATATCTAATTTAAATCTCCCCTCTTTCAGTTTAAAAGCATTACTCCTTGTCCTATCACTAGATTTCCTGACAAAGAGTCCGTCTCCAGCTCTCCTGTAGCTCCCTTCAGATACTGGAAGGGTACTATAAGGTCTCCCTGGAGCCTTTGCTTCTTCGATGCTTCATCCAGAGCTGGCTTAGAGCAAATGGCTGCCACAGCATGGCCCCTCCTGGCCTTTCCGACCACCTGCTGTGAGGCACCATGAGGAGAGAAAGGAATCTGCAACGTATTTTCTTTGGGCAGGAGACACCATCCATCACCATAGCTGCTTGGTATTATGTGTTTACCTCCTGTTTATTTCTTCAAATGAAATGCAGCTGGCATTAGCTTGAAGCTCATGAACTGGGGCCCTGGGAGATCCGACCTCATCCCAGAGATGTGATATAACCTGCTGTTCTCTGTGGCTTCCATGGCAGAGCTGAGAGGGCTGTTTCTGAGGGATGACAATATTCTGAGTTGCTGTCATCTTGAATAGCGCTTAAATTGCCTGCATCCTTATACGCTACATGGAGAATTTTACTCATCCTTTTTCATTTTGTCTGAGCAGTTCATGAAGGAAACAAATGCCTGATTCCCTGCAGGAGGCAACAGTACATGCCAGCCACTAAAACAGAAGGAAAACATATTGTGGTGAGTGAATGTTTACACTTTGAGGTTTAAAGCATTTCCTATTGCTGGGGAAACAAGCACGCTTTGTTCTGCATATTTAAAGTGACTGGCTCAGCCAGATCTTGAACCTGGTGGAGATCATATTGTGCTAGGAAAAGAGGAAAGCTAATAACGAAAAAGAGGAAGCTAATAGCAAAGACACCTTAAAAAGATAGGGAAACAAATTAATGAGGGAGGGAGAGAGACAAGAAAATTGTGTTAAAGAGGGATAAAATATGATAAAACTAATTTCAAATGGCATGTATTTGTCTAGGAGTAACTGTAACAGTCTAGTGTAACTAGATTGTCTGCAAACTTTGTTCATCTAAATAGAGTCTGAAGAATCAACTAATGTCATCTGGCATGGCTTCAAATATTTTAATGCACATTATGATTCTTAGAATTTTGGGACACCTGACCCACTTAGACCTTTCCTTTGAGCCACTGTACCATCACAATTGTATTTTGAGACCACATATAGTCTGGGATGGAGTTCTCCTGTAGACAGGACTTTTGTTAATGCATGTGGTGCAGTACCATTAGTATACAGAGATCTAGACCTGAGGTATTGCAGCTGCTCTTTTCCCCATCAAGAGTTCATATATAGGCAGGAAACACAATCAGCTGAAATAGCATTCGTTATGAAAAGTACTGATTTCCTTTTAATACTGGAAGCAGCAAATAAGGTAAAATGACTATTAAGACACAAGATTTCTCTATAGCAACTTTCCTGCAAGCAAATTAGGTACATTTTCCCCCAGCTGTATCAAATTTGAAGTTTGGATTTACCTGATTACCAAACTTCTGCCTTTGTGAAGAGACAGTCTCTAAAGGCAGTCAGATGCTATGTTCCCCTTTCCAGCCTTTTTATCCTTGCTGATCAAAAAGTTATTTGAGCTATACAGGAATGCAGAATTAAAGTATCAGAATGCCTTTTTTCTTCTTCATTGTCACTGCAGTTTTATAGGTAAGTATCAGGATTCACCTCTCCTTTTCTGTTTTCACCTGGGAAGACCAGTATGATATATTCATATATACCCTTTCAACAATCAGTGAAACCAAATGTGTGGTATTTTTTCTGTATGATAGTGCAGACTTGCTCCAGGTGGAGTAAGGTCTCATACAAGGTATTGGCACACCTTGGTGGAGGAGATATTACAAAACACCATCATACACCAAGGTATTAATGAGAATGGAGTATATCATGTTGTTCTAACGCATTTTGGCTAAGAAAAATGAACAGCATTCCCTTCTGATTCAATGCACATGGTACAGGAAATGGATAATTTCTATGGAATTATGTAGTAAACTGGGGGGGAAGAAGCTATATTTCTACAAGATTATTTAAACATGTACTTCTGATGTGCTTTTTTGTTCCTATTTCTGCATGCATATACACACATTTATAGTATGTATGTACATAGGCATTTCATTAATAAATAATAAAGCATCATATTCCTGTTATCAGAAGTCAGCAATAAAATGAGTACTAGTTTCCAGCATTCCATAGGGAATGATGCTTTTCTCATCTGTTAAAAATGTTGAGTAAAACATTCAAGGTAACAGATCCTAAGAAATAAAGTCATGATCCTGCAATGACTTTAATATTCCACTTAATGAAACAAAAAACATCTCTGTGTATATATTAAATTCAATAAGTGTGAGCAAAATCAGAATTTGTGCTATGTTGAAATGTATTTTTATTTTCTTTTGATATCCTTTCCAACCCTACACCAATTCAACCACTGGAAATTCTCCCTCAACTTATCTTGACATCTGACTAGAATTAGAAAGTAGAAAATTCCTGGGGCGACAAAAAATAACTATTGTGTTCTCAGTGGCTTCATTAGAAGATAGATAGATAACCTAGTTATCAGTGTGAGCTCTAGTGCATAGGAAACCTCCTACTGCTTTTTGGACCTGCTGCTGATAGCTCTCTTACTGCCTTTGTCCTCTTGATACGTTTCCCTAGGAATTTCCAACTTACAGTAGCCATAAATGTTCCTACTGTCTACTCGCCTCTGTGAGTGTTTTTATAAGTACAAAAGGGACACTTCCCATTATTGTCTTCCATAAAGTAAGAAGCTGACCTTCACTGTTTTCTAGTAGTGAACAAAAAGATGTGAAGGACTAAGGTATCTGTAGAAAAGAAAGAAACTGAATTTGCTGAGAGTTTCTGAAGGATATTTTACCCTGATTATCCTGGTTAAAGCAGAGTAATTTTTTTTTTAATCTTCATATAAACCCTAATAATGAAGTAAAGTAAGTAAGCAGCAAACAACCATTTTCTTGTTTGTCTGTGATTAGATCATTCAAAAATATTGTGACAATATCATCAATTATTATTCATATTTCACTTAACTCCTTGTATGGGTCAAGAGCCTTATTGTTTGGAAAACATATAATAAAACAAGTCTTTCTAAAGGATACCATCTGTCTGAAGTGCTAAGAGCCTAAAACACAGGGAAGGAAAACAGACACAAAGGTATGTGAAATGTCTGTCCTAAGACTGCAGAGATATTAGGATAGTGCAATGCTCAGTTCATACCAATTCCAAAAATAGCGTGAGAAAATAGAAGATTTGGAGAGGATCATGAATCTGTCTCTGAGTGGGAGAAAATGAGAAAAGCAGTATAAGAAGAACTCCAACCAACCTTTGTCTCTCCATTCCCCTCATGGGCAACCACATGAAAAATGTGACATTTATTGTGAGCCAAAGAAAAAGGAGTGGGGGGAAAGGAGGTCAGTGGGACCAAAGTTTGCCTGCAGTTCATAGTTTCCATATTGTGGCTGTCAGCTATGTAAGATTCTCCTCCTGACTATCCCTTCTCTGCACACAGTAATTAGTATAGTTAATTTATGTGCAGTAAGCTTTTGTGGATACACTTGAAGGAGCTCAGGTTTGCTGTGTCCTCACTTAACCTATGTGAAGTTGTTGGACCAGTGAGGTAAAGGCACATGGAATATAGAGAGTTTAGGGATCACTGGTTATGGACCTGCTTGAGAAAATGAACAGGAAACAATGAGGGTATAGTGTCTATCAAGAGCTAGAGCTGGGGTATGAGGATCTAGGGGTGTAAGGATTTGAGGTGCAGGTGTTTGTTGGAAGAGAAGGGAACAAACCAGTCCTTGTTGAGTACACTCAAGGTAGCTGGAATCTGGATTGCATGGACTTGAGAATGAAAGGGAGCTGTGATGTGTTTGTGCTTGGGGTGGAGAGAGGTGGGAAAGAGCAAGTCTCTACAGGGAAACCAAATTATCACAGTTGTTAGTTAGGTCCACAAAGGGCTTTTTAGGACATAGATCTCTCACTTTCTGTCTTTATGATCAGGATGGAAAACACCCTCACTAGCATGTTTATCTTAAACTTCAGGGGCTACTAAATCAGGCCATTATGTAATTGGGAGATTACAGGTAGTTAGGTAATTACCTGTCTCCCAAAGACTATTTCAGATATTAATTTGTATAGTTAAACCCCTATTAATTTTGAGAGATGATGATGTTGACTTTGAGATATGTTATTATATATACTTTTGAATCACTTGAATTTTTTGAAAATAGTGATTTAGTAGGTGCTTACTGATATGATCTCCTGGGTCTGGTAGGGATAAGGTTAATCTTCCCAGGCTCTGGTAGGGGCACTGGTATTCCATACCTGTCTGTAGACAGGGGATGGCCAGGGGAGGGGGCTGGAAGTTGCTGCTTGGAGTGGGCTGGTGGGGCATCTCTGGTCCGATTGGTGAGCCATGGTACCATAATCGTGTGTGTACATTCCTCTATCAGTGTTACTGCTGTTGTTTTCCTGTCCCCTTTGCTGTTCTATTAAACTGTCTGTCTCAACCCACAAATCTTACCTTTTTCTTCTGATTCTCTCCCAGGGCTGTAGGGGGGTTGAGAGAGCAGCCAAGTGAGTGTCTGTTACCAGCTGAGGTCAAAGCATGACATATGGCATAAGTCACACCCTGAGAATATGGATGCTTCTTTACACTGAAATCCAAAGCAGTACCCAGAAACAAATCTCCCAAATGGTATGTGACTGAATGAAGTGCTACAAAAACCTCATGCACAGCCAGGTCAGCCCCTGTGGAGTATTTTAGCTAAACATTGTTAACACACGGTGTCTAAGGCCAGCAGAATCCATGGCAGAGTATCAAGGCATTTTCTGTGACAGTCACACCCTTTCATGACAATCAGAAATTCTGCTTGGCTTGATTTCTCACCGATTGCATGACATTTTCATCTGATCCTAAAATGACACGAAAGATAATTGCAATAAAGCTGTTGCAAGATGCAGAACTGACTGATTAACCCAATGACGCATTAGGAGATACAACAGACAAGCAGCAGCAGGTATTCTCTTTGCATGCATTTATACAGCCTTATAAACACATTGATGGTAGGTTTATATGTCTCATTGACATATGGATCAAGCCATACAAAATCAAAACAAGCATTACTAATAACCAACTCCTGTTATGACATATTGTGATAAACAGGGGGGCATGTAACCTATCTTTTGTACTACTCTGACCTTGCATCACATCTCCGAGGTGTATATATGCTTTAAGGCAACAGTAAATGTTTTATTCCATAGACTATGAAGCTGTCAAGTACATAAAATATAAATACTGGGGTTTGACTTGTGCTTTTACTTAGTCAGGTGTAAAAAACCCTGGAACTCATGTTAGCTACCATACTGGTATATGTTATTCTCTAACAAGATAAAAAAAAATCCATACAAGTGACCATGTCCTTTGAGCACAACATAATATAGTTACATTAGTTTTCTTTCCTTGTACCCACAAGTGTAATCATACAGTGATATGCTTGTTCTTTATTTATATTAGAGGTATTTGCTATGAATTTGTGTGCTTACAAGTCCCATGTTCATACTCTCTCCTTTTTAACATGGATTCCTAATTTAAAGGTTGAAATTGCAAATGGGCCTCAGTGAATAGAACATTAATGAAGTATGTAAGGAACCACGTACAAATGAAAGTGACTCCAGGGCTACATGCATACCGACAACATGGCCCAGATTCTTTGTACTTAACTTTAATGCACATGACTAAATTGAGGGGATGATTGCTGTAGGCTGTCTGCATTGTTAATGGAGAGACATCAGGAATTTCAAATGGCAGTTCACTGGGTGTGAGATCTGAGTAATGCCCTGAATGTGCTTCTCTCTCCCCACTGAGCAGAACCTGGGGCAACTAGGTGTCCAATTTAGGACTAAAGTATTTAACATTGAGATATTAGGTATATTATGTGTTCTATGGTGGGAAGACCGTGGTCCAAGGTTGCTACATGTTATTTATATAGGACATATGAATGAGCCTTCTGATAGAAACGCACAGTCATATCCCTGAAACTTGCCAGCAAGAATCTAAGTTAACTGAAAGAGAAAATAAACCAGGTGGGAATGAATTACCATATGTAATTTAAAAATATATGCCTGATATCCCCTGGAGGAAGTATAAAACTTCATTCTATCATATCTTCTATGTGTTAGGAAAAAAGCAGAGATATGACAAGTGACACAATTTGGAATTTCAAATATATACACACCTTTGTGCTTATACATCTATATATACATACCACACAGAGTGACAGTGGCCCAAATCCACCGCAAGAAAGAATGTGGGAACCCAGACTGAGCTCCTGCACGAACACGTGGCCATGCAGGTCTCTGGCTGCAGCAAACGCCTGAGCCTGGCACTGGCACATGAGAGAACCAGAGACACTGCCTTGTATGCGGTGTGATCAAATAAACTATCTGGTCAGGCAGGTGGTGGAACTGAGGGAGAAGGTAGAAAAGTTAAGAAGTATGCGGAGCCCCAATATAGGAAGGACATGGACCTGATGGAGCGGGTCCAGAGGAGGGCCACGAAGATGATCAGGGGGCTGGAGCACCCCTGCTACAAAGACAGGCTGAGGGAGCTGGGGTTGTTCAGCCTGGAGAAGAGGAGGCTCCGGGGAGACCTAATAGCAGTCTTCCAGTACCTGAAGGGGGCCTACAGGAAGGCTGAGGAGAGTCTGTTTCCAAAGGCCTGCAGTGATAGAACAAGTGGCAATGGCTTTAAGTTGGAGAAGCGCAGGTTTAGATTGGATATTAGGAAAAATTTCTTTACTCTGAGGGTGGTGGAACACTGGAACAGGTTGCCCAGGGAGGTGTTTGAGGCCCTTTCCCTGGAGATATTCCAGGTGAGGCTTGATGAGGCCCTGGGCAACCTGGTCTAGTTGGGGGTGTCCCTGCAGCTGCGGCGAGGTCAGACTAGATGACCTTTGGAGGTCCCTTCCAGCCTGGATGATTCCATGATTCCGAGTGTTCTTTGCCTGGTTATCCATGTATGAGCTACGCATCTCCAGTGATCTTATCGAGAACACAACTGGAAATAAGGAAATTTAAAAAAATAAGCCAGGGAAAAAGTTACAGGGAGAGAAAATAAAGTGTGATCCATTGCTACATCCAAACTGCATGTGATGGCATATGTGGACTCAGATCAGTTTCCCATTTGACAGAATGGTGCCAAAATATTTTTTATTTTTTTTTCAGGAAATTATACTGAGATAATTCTTTAAAGACATGGACAATTAGATTCACGTATGTGATTGTGAAGGAATTTCTGCTTCATTCCATATTACTTCAGGGGGCCTCATATCCACTGCTTCTTTTTTATAGCTGTATGATATAAAATATGTCTGGAATTTTTTCCAACAAATATTAATTTACTTCATCTGAATGTCATTTGTATTTTTATGAATCTTGAGCTCACCTTCAGATGTTTGTTAACGTGCCAATGACTTTACTGGCAGTTACAGGAGGAAAAGGAATGCTATGATTCAGCGTGTGCCAACTTTTCATGATTTCCTGGATGCTTAGTGGGCGATGGGTCCTGCTTCTTTGGGAAAAATGCCCAAATGGCAAAACTCAAGTTTTATGCATGTGGGAGAAAGAGAATGGGAGTAGCCCATGCACAAACAAATATACATAAATATTCATACCTTTTGGTAGAACAGACACACAAAGACAATTCTTCTTTTCATGCAATGTGTTATATAATGGTAAAAATTTCTATTCATTAATGTAAATACACTCTCATTGATATAAGCTCTGCCTATAAAGCAGCCTGAAATACATATAAATTCTTCATGTCCTCCAAAGTCTTCCTTGCAATTAGGGCCTCTCTTAAAGATACTTTATTTTTAAAAATTTTGAGGAATATCCTGTGGCTTGTTTCCAATATCCTTGATTTAGCATCTGTCTCCAAAGAGTTTATCTCACCAGATAACAATCCTCTGTACAGATAGGACTAATCTCTTCACATCTCTCAAAAATATCTTGGGCTTTGGCCAGAAGGAGGTGAAAATACAGTTTCTTTAAGGGAGAAGGCACAGGTAAATGGGAAAGTTGATTGTCTGTTAGACAGGAGAAAGCAGAAGGTATACCTTTTGGTTCTTCCAAGATCACAAACTCTTAGATCAATAACATTAGTCTGTGCTCAGTTGCCCCAGGAAATACTCCTGGATGTCATCTCAATTTGTAACTTAAATGTCTACACTGAATGATAGCCTATATATAAATCACCACTCGACATTTATAGTATTCCTTTAAAGTCCCAGTAGACTCCTAAGAAGTCTTGAATTCTGTTTGATAAAAAATCAGTGCTATGGACGTCATCCTGCAGAGCTTTTGGAATCCCTTTATTCTGCTTGAGTGGGTTCCTTGCACTTTTTGCATCCAGCTGAATTGCACCAAGAAGCAACTGATTACTCTGGTTTTACCTGTCACCAGTGCATATCTCATACTGTTGAATTGTCCTGTAGCTTTTTCTCATCAAGCAAGTGGTACAAATCTTTTAGAAAATAGCAGAACAAACTATGGCCTCTTGCTTCTTTAAAACTGAGGAGTGTCTTAGAGATAGTTAGAAATGTCTTAAACTTGCAGGTTATGGAACTGGTCTTTATTACCCCAGGCTGTCAGAGCTAGAAACGTTACCATGGGATCTGGGATGGAGCTGAAGTGAGATACATGATGGTAGAAATCTTAAATCTAGGAAGTAGGTACTATCATCTGCTTGCACATGAAGACCAAGAGAATCCTCTAAAGACATAACTTTTTTTAAATACAAGAAGATACATAATGCTCATGGACTCCTAACCATGATCATGTATTCTTTACCAAAAACACGTAGGAGGTTTCAATGGGAACAGATTAGTATTTCAATTCTGTTTCAAATATATAAATACATATATAATATGTAACATTTTTATAACTACAGTACTTGGAATACTAGTGATAGAAAACATTTAATTTCTCTTATCCTAAGGAACTGTGCGTATTGGCTTTATATTAACTCCTACTAAGGCAAATGGAATGGCTTTTCTTTATTAAAAAAGAAACAGCCTTCACTGAAAAATGACATATTTTTGAAAAGCACAAGAAAGCATTTTAAAGCCTCTCCTTAACAGATGATACCTATCATCATTTTTTCTAGGGCAGGAGAATTTACTTTCAAAAGGTTTCCATGAAGACTGATTTCTTTTTTTTTTTTTTTTTTTTAAGTTGAATATGCATGATATGGAGCAAAATGACAAAATGTAAATTACACCTGACAGTTTAGTACCTGTTCTGCAAAATATCTGAATGCCACCCACAGCAAAGTATCTTAAGTCAGAGATGTGCAAAAATCTTCAGTATGGTTTTATGAGGTATCGAATTATGAGTTATTCATGGGTAAATTGTGGTGCAGCATCCTTTCAGTCAATCTTGAAGTTCTTCATCAATAGTCCTTCAAATTCTTAGTGCTGTCAAGAATAAACTCCATGGATGTCCATAATGTTGATGACGACAAAAAATTTTACATTCTTAAATAAAATGTGTACTTTGGACATAAGTGTTATGCAAATAGTATACTTAATAGAAGGAAAGTTAAACTTCAGAGGTCACCTTGTCAAAATAAACAGGCTGTGTTAAAAATGCAATGAGACAATTACTTCTAGGTTGCCGTGCAGCTGCAATCTACCATGAGACCTGAAATACCACCCTGATGAAAAAATGCAATAATTTTCTCCTGACCTGTAAATCCAAATTCTGTACTGCAGAAAGACGGAAGTAGAGATGAGGCTATGCCCAGACCTTGTCTTCATGTTTTACAATGGTGGTGCCAGGACACATATCCAGCTAGAAAATATTTCCAAGCCCTACAAGACACACAAAGTCTTGAAAAGCAGGTAGTGGACCATAAGGATGGTCACTGGCCCGAAGCTCATGACATACAAGGGCATGTCTTTGTTCATATTTAAGAGACGATTAAGCAGAGATCATACTGCTGTCTACAACTATACAATGGAAGTGTGTGGAAAAGGCAAAGCCAAGTCTTTCTCAGAGGAAAACAATAACAGAAGAAGCAAAAGACAGAAGTTGCAAGAGGAGAAATTCTGAATAGATGTAGGATTTCTCCCCCGCCCCCCAAAAGGTAGTCAACTTTTGAAAGAAGTGAAAAAGTGACTTTGGAGATATTCAGAACTCAACTGGATGAGAACATAAACAACCTCTTTTAACTAAGCCTGCTTTCAGTGGGAGGTAGGACTGGATACCTCTGTCAGTTCCTTCCACATCGCATAATCATAGAAGTCCTGGAGTGAATTATCCATGCTAACTACACAGATTTTACATTAGACAATAATGTATGCATGGGAGGGATCATCATAACAATACTCTACTATTTTCTGTCCCCTTACTGAATATTTCTGTACCTTTCATCAGATATTCTGCAAAAGTCTGCTTTTTAATAGAGACAACCTAGACCCTGAAGCCAGTAGTTATACTTCACACCAAAATCATAGTGTCAATTTTGTTTATTCAGATAATACAGAAAACAGGAAAGAGCTAGGTATACAGTTGTTAATACATCAGACTAGTGAAGTCTAGTTACCCAGCAGCTTTAATTTAAACCAAACTGTTAGCTGCAATTCTCTCCTGTTCAATATATATTCCAGTACATTTTATTACCCACTTGATAATTCATTATGTAATTCCATTTCCTTTTCCCATGCTAAATATTAATTTTTGTATTTCTATAAATGCATAAAAGCATTCATACATTTATGCACATATGTAGGAATTTTCATCTCCAGATGCAAGTAATTTTTTAAGAGCAGATAGAATATTTGGCTAATATTCATGTTATTAATATTTTTTGTTAAATCATAACCATTCTGGATTTTATTTCATAACCATACCCATTTAAGAATTAACAAAATTTAGCATTAACAAAATTTAGCTCACATATAGAGCTTGTATTGCCAGCTGGAAAACTTTTTAAGTTAAATGCTGTCACTAGCTGACGTGTTTAACTTGCAGTTAATCAGTTTGGAGCTTATATTGCATATATGTCATTTCTCCTCCAGCACGATCAGGGGAAGGATTTTCTGATGATACCAGAGCTAGTTCTGTCAAGGTTTATGCCAGAATAAAAACTATATACCACCAGACTAATTCTGAAAGAGTTTTATGGCTGAAATATCATCAAAATGGTAGGAGAAGTCTTGGCTGGACTGATAGATTTATCTTCAAAATTGAAAGATAAACTGACACGTATTTCCCAGCCAGAGGCAAAAAATATTTTGCCTTGGTTGTTTAGAGAATCAGCAGTGTATTTCACACTTTTTCTTGTGCTCCTATGCAGTCTTTTCTTGGACTCAAACACACTTGTAGAGCAGGAGAAAATAATACCTAGACTGGGATTTTTCATGGGGTTTTTAGAGTTCAAATTTCTGTACTTTACTCTTAAATCACTTAGCTCCTTCTCAAAAATCCAAAGTAGTTAAAAAAAAAATAAATCCAAACTAAAAAAACATAACTCCTGAGCTGGTTTCTATAACATAAAAGGAGAAGATTCTGCCAAAAATTGCATACTCTCATTAGGGATTTCTCCTTATTTGGACAGTAACAAGAATTTCAGAAAGACTTTCTTCAAACATGGGAAAAGTTAAAATAGCTTTTGAAACAGGGCAGTGTTGAAGGCACTAAGTGAGAGTTCATATAGTTTATAGTAATCTCTTGTTTGTCTGGCTATCTTTGCTTCATATTTTGGTTGGACAGAATCTTCCAAAGTAGTAAATCATTATGGTTTTTTTTATATATATCATATTAGCCACATCAAATGCGAAGATAACACAACACAAATGGCAAGGCTTTCATAAGATCCTAAAGAAGGAGTAGCATGGCCCAAAGGGCCATAAATAAATTTACTCAGTGCAAAAAATGGATACAGGTCTAGGGGAAAAAAAAAAAAAA